>JASTWR010001387.1:0-45725 GCA_030770355.1 Harpagoxenus sublaevis
AATCGACACGCGCTACGAGCGAACTCTCGCGATGACACGTCGTCTCCGAAGAAAGGGTACCACCTCGTGATGGAGATTGGAGTGCGCATTTGACCGCGAGTTAAGCGAAAATCAGGCGAGAGAGATTTTTAAAAAAATCATCCGTTGCTCAACTCACTCACGCCTCTCGATCCTCGCGATGCGTTTTACGGTGGACGGACGGGTAATATCGCCACTCTTGCAAATTCAGGGTACGGAGAAAATACGCTACGTGGACGGTGTTCTCTTGCACACTTACGTGTTGAAAACCGGTGCTTTCCCCGATCGGTCACCCAGACATTCTTATCGATGAAGAATGTCACAGGTTAATCGGGAATCGCGCCGCCGAATTATAATTTCGATTCGGTCGAGGACTCGTCCGATGCAAAGTACTCCCACCGCGCGATCTCTTTCACCCAGTACTCCTCGTATCGCGTGCGCGGAAAATTATTGTTCGCGCTATGTCGTAGTTGTTGCGAAACGTTCTCGCAGGCCGCGTGCACTCACGATGACCCCACCGAACGTGAATTCGAGGGACTTGGGTATCCGCCGAATTGCGCAAATCGAGAAGGTTATCGCGTGACAAAAGTGAGCGAAATCTGGCAGTACAGAGTCGCGCGATATGACCCGGTACTCGGCAGGGTGGTTTGTTTGCCGAATACATAAATACATTTTTAAAACTGAAACAAGAAGCTAGTGGGTGGCCGAGCGATTGCCACGATGACGAGGCAAAGGAAACGATACCTGCGAGAGTACGCGGAAACCGAGGGTGTCGTTCTCGACGGGACAATATCGTTCGGAATCCTGGTCTGCGCTCGGTCGCGAAACTCAGCTTGAATTCCTTTTGGGGAAAATTCGGCCAGCGAACCAATCTGCCTCAGACCGAGGTCGTAAAAACATACCAACGTTTCGCGACTTTGCTCACGAGTGCCGAGCACGAGGTAATTGATATATTACCCGTCAACGACGAGGTGATGTACGTTTCGTGGCGGCTACGACAAGAGGCGGTCGTGGCTTCCCCTTTGACGAATGTCGTGATAGCGGCGTACACGACAGCACAAGCGCGTCTGAAACTTTACGAGTATCTGGAAATGTTAAATAGGAGCGTTTTGTATTACGATACCGACTCTTGTATATTTTAAGTACGGGCGATCCGAACGAGTACGAAACACCTACCGGAAACTTCCTCGGCGACATGACGGACGAACTCGAGAGCTACGGCCGCGGTAGCTATATCGAGTCGTTCGTGTCAGGCGGGCCGAAAATTTACGCCTATATTGTTCGTACAGCGAATGGGCGCACGGAGGAAACTTGTAAAGTAAAAGGGATAACGTTAAATTATAAGAATTCGTTAGTTGTAAATTTTAATAGCATAAGAAATTTAATAATGTCAAGAGAGAGAGTAACTAGAGGAGAAAGAGGAGAAGGAACGTCGGCGGGAACGGCAATAATTCTGCATTTTAGCGCAATTCGTCGCACCGCGTTTCACGAAATTATAACTCGAGAAGAGACAAAAACGTGTGCGCCGGTATTGGTAAAACGTAGATTTATTAATAACCGTTATTCGCTTCCGTATGGTTACGCGACAGAGTAATTAATTTCTTCCTCACTAAGTTAGACTAACTAGTTTTCCGTCACATAGGTAGGGAAAAATGTTCATATTTGTAAATAGTTTTTAATTTTATAAATAGTTGTAAGTGTAAATAGCTTTTATATACATGTAACTAGAAATATAATGTAACATTATGTAAATATATTTTGTGCGCTTAAATATAAAATTTGCCATTAAATATAAAATTTGTCTTTAAATAAATTATGTTTTTTCTTACCCAAAGAAATTTTCTAGAAATAAAATATTTTTAAATTTAAAGCGTAAATAGTTTTACCATATAATTTCTCCTCACCTCTGACTTTTTCCTGTGATTATTTTTCTCTTCCACTTTTTTTTTATCCTCCGCGTGCGCGGAGCATCGCGTACAAGCTCGTTGATAGCAACGCTCCGCGGCTGTAAGCTGAGCGTACACAGGATAAGCTTACACGCACCGCGGCGCGGATCAGCTGGTAAACCGCCGCGGTGCTCTTCGCTCGCGCGAGCGTATGCGGGGGTACGCTGACGCGCGCGTTCGTCGCCGCCGCCGCCGCCGCCGCGTTGATGAGCTTATCCGGGCTGCCCTCCTGATTGCAACAAAAGAGTATTCACGAAAGGGGTATGAGGAGGGGGAAATTATCAAACGGACTATTCCTTTTTGAAGTCGCGCATGGAATTTGAGTCGATCATTTCGCAAAATGGACGTGCGCTGGAAACATCCTTGGACGTCGATCGTATGCGGGCCGACCGGCTGCGGGAAGACGATCTTTGTGAAAACTTTTCTCCGACATTTATCACGCATGTCCGACGTACGTTTCGAGAGACGTTTTGTTTTATTAACGCGGAAGTGGCAGGAAGCTTATCGTCAATTGCAATACGACGACGACGACGACGACGACGACGCGCACGTAAAAGAGGAAGTATTTGTACCGAAGAAAAATGTAATAGAATTTCGCGAGGGTTTACCACGTCCGGAAGATTATTCCGGCGATCCGCTTTCCCCTAAATTGGTGATAATCGACGATCTTATGAGAGAATCGTCATCGAGCGACGCGATCGTGGATCTCTTTACCAAAGGCAGTCAACACAAGAATCTCAGTGTAATTCTCATCTCTCAAAATCTTTTCCATCAGGGACGCGGGCAACGCGACAAATCGCTCAATGCGAATTACATAGTAGTTTTCAAGAATCCTCGCGATCGCGCCCAAATTCGCCATTTAGCGTGACAAGTCTTTCCCGACGATCCAAAGTTTCTAGAAGAGGCGTACTACGACGCCACGTCGAGACCGCACGGATACTTGTTGCTCGATCTGAAACAATCGACTCCGGACAAATATCGATTTCGAACGTGCATCTTTCCCGGTGACACGGTGAATTACGTCTACGTACCGCGTAGATCATTTTCCAACGGACGCGTATAAAAGCTGTGCGCTGGCGCTCGCTCGAGTCAGTCGTGTAATTTTTTCACGATGAAGGAGGAGGATAACGCGAAATTGGCCAGTGCGACGGAAAACGCCAGACGTTCGATCGGAAAGAAAAACGCCTGTCTTCTCGAAGCGTTGTGTTATCTGAACAAAAATCAACGTGCGTCCCTCCTACGAACCGCGGACGATAAGTTAGTACGGTGTATCTGTGAATGCGTTTTCAATACACTCAAGGGTAACGTTCCGCTCGAACAACGTGAAAAAAATCGTCTGAGCAAATACAAAGCGACGTTGCGTCGCATCGCGACAAAACGTGGTGATTGGAAGACTAAAAGAAAGCTATTGGTACAGCGAGGTGGATTCTTGCCCTATATTATCGGACCTATATTGACTGCCTTATTATCGCGGATTATCGGTGGCAGAGATTAAAATCGCGTTATGGAAAGGGCAAAGAAAATGGTTTTAATTACCACGGAAAATCTCGAAAGAATGCAACGTCAACTACTGCAACAATGTCCCTCCGCTGCGATTACCACCGACGGAAATTCGGAGAGCGCCAATATTTCCGTGCGTACACCTGGAACCCCTCTATCGCGACTCGATGCGGAGATGAGCCGTATTCTTAATTCTCCCTTGCCGTTCGACGAGAGCGAAAGGTGGAAAAAGTATAAAGAGACGCTATGGCGATATCTACACTTTGCTCGAGTAAAGCGAAAGCGAAATCAGACTGACGTGCGCAATGACGAAGAAGAAGAAGAAGAAGAGGAAAATGCGGACAACGATACGCGAGAGGATCGTGGCGACGGCGACGACGACGACGACGTGACGGACGAGACAATGACGCGCGATCTCAAAGCACCTGGCAGTAATGAGGCAAAAAATGTCTCAGCCTGGCGACCCACGTTCCGCGAACATAATGTCGAACTGTCGAAAAGCGTTAGAAAAATAGTGGACAGTGTACCAAAATCTTATCGCTCGCATGCTCTCTTGCTGATGAAGTATTTGCTCGAGAAAGCTGTGCCGAGTAGAATTAGCTGGAACGACGTTGGAGCCGTGACTATAGACGGTAGTGTTATAAAAGATTCAAATATCAAGGACCTGGTCAACGAGGCGATGCGCGATAGAAAAACCGTGAAAACAGTTGGAAGACCAGTTCGCACGATTACTTCGCGTCTTGAACGTCCCCGCTGTACTGGTGAGGAATAAGAATTTATTATCCGCGTCCGCTAGTTCTTCGTCATTTCGACCTTCCGCGAGCTCCACTCCCGCGACTGTAACGTCGACAGAGACTCCGAGAAACGCTGATTCGCCGCCGGCGAGAAGAAGACGCCTGCTCGATTGGAGTAAACAGAAATGACGGAACTTGAAAAATTCTACTACGATCCGGGGTATTACGCGGGTTATTCGGCAACGGAAAATTTGACGCGCGCCGCTAAACCGAATTTTTCCCGTAACGAAGTCAGCCGATGGCTCGAAACGCAAGACGCTTACACGCTGCATCGCCCGTCGCGCAGGAAATTTCCACGTTTACATTACACCGTAACGAATATCGACGACCTGTGGGAGGCCGATTTGATCGAACTCCGCAATCTTAAAAGTTACAACGACGGCTATACGTATCTTCTGGTGATTATCGACGTGCTTAGTAAATATGCCTGGGTAGAACCGTTACGCGACAAAACGAGCAAGCACGTGACGTCGGCTTTCCAACGCGTGCTCTCGAGAAGCGGCGGACGCGTACCCGTGTACTTGCAAACGGACAAGGGTAAAGAATTCGTCGGACAAGCGCTGCAAAAGTTTCTGGAGGAAAACGACATTCGTTTTCGAGTAGCCCGCAATCCAGATATCAAAGCCGCTGTCGTCGAGCGCTTCAACAGGACGTTGAAAGAACGAATGTGGCGCTATTTCACGCATAAAAATACGCGACGCTACGTCGATGTTTTGCAGGATATCGTAAGCGCTTACAATCACACCCGTCATTCCAACATTAGAATGCAGCCAGCGGTCGTCACGCGAGAAAACGCTCGTGTCGCGCGTGATAATATAGCTCTGCGTTGGAAGAAGAAGAAGAAAAAGAAAAAGATTAAGAAGAACGAGAAACGCAAACAAAAAGCTAAATATCGCGTCGGAGATCTCGTTCGCGTCAGTATAGCAAGAGCCACCTTCGAGAAAGGATACGAGGCAAGGTGGAGCGAGGAAATATTTCGAATTCACCGTATTCTCGAGTGTCGAAAACCACGCGTGTACGAACTGAACGATTTAGCGGGCGAGGTCATAGACGGTATTTCTTACGAACAGGAATTAGCCCGAGTTGAGAAAAACTTGCGGGAAGAAGAGTTTATCGTCGATCGCGTGATAAAGAGTAGGGGACGCGGCGCTAATAAGCAGGTGCTAGTTAGCTGGCGTGGATATCCCAGCAAGTTCGACAGTTGGATCCCCGCTTCGAATTTAACTTCTCTTCAAGATGAGGGACGACCAATTTCTCGTAGTTCTGCCGAGCAATAGCAGTATGCGGCATTTTCCTGACAATAAAACCTCGTCGTTCATTACGTAATTACCACAAACTCTACACTTACACGGCGAGTGGGAAGTCGCGCTTAGCGACATTCAATTTCCCAGTACTTTTTACCACATACGCGGCAACCATGAAAATGACCTGTACTTTGTCGATACTAAAGAAGGGGAGAGAGACGCAAAGTTAACGGCGAGGAGAGGCTTAATACACCAGGGAATTTACAAAAATATCGAAGAACTTATCGGCGCAATTAATTCCACGTTCAAAGAAGTCGGATCACATTTTTATTTGGCACGGGAAAAGGAGACTGGCGGAAAAATCTTCCTTAGCATTACCTGTGGCAAAAATGAATGCAAGCTGGTTCATCATTTGAGCGTTTCTGATGCTCTTCCACAAATACTCGGTTTAGGTGATGCTATTATAAATAACGGGAAAGGTGTATACTATAGGAAGCTTACGGCATCTAAACCTAATTCTAAAGATGATTTTACAGCGACTTATATTACACTCGGTTTTTATAACGCCAAAAAAACACGCGAATGGGGTTTCTATTCTATCGAACCTTGTAGTTTGCAGCGCGGTATTCCAGATAAACTTTTCGTTTATTGCGATATTTGCAAACCTTATATAGTCGGCGATGTGCAAGCGCCTCTTCTTCGAATAGTGCCGGTCGAGACGTACGGCCATAATCACGCGGACGCGTACGGTACGAATCAGATGAAACGTTTCTCCCCGCTGCATTATATCGCATTACGGCAAACAAATTTCCGCAGGATTGAAATAGATATAAAAGATCAACTCGGAAAAAATATACCATTCGAATCCGGGACGCTGACGGCGACATTGCACTTTAGACGTTTCCAGTAATATAACGCGGCGTCGTCGTCGATATAAGTGTGAGAAAAAATATCAATTTTGTGCCATGGACTACGAATATTTCGAATCACAGAGCGGACGGGGAGGAGGAATTCCACGAGTTTTCGTCGGGACGGCTTATCAACGTGGACATGGAATCGGCAGTTTTCTCGGAGGATTATTCAGGAAGGTACTTCCTTACCTAAGTAGAGGAATGCGCGCGGTCGGTAAAGAAGCTTTACGCACGGGTATCAATGTGATGGAAGATGTCGAAAATAATATACCGATTAAGGACGCGATCAAAACGCGCTTCAAGGAATCGAGTAGAAATCTTAAGAGAAAAGCCAGAAAAAAGATAAGCAGCATGATGAAGGGTTCGGGGTATAAAGTACCAGCGAAAATTCCAGCGTTTCAGTTTCCCTTTGGCAGCCACGTCAGTCGCGTCGCGGAACGTAAACATCGTCGTCCTCCAACAGTCAAAAGAAAATCGACAAAAGGCCAGAAGAAGAAGAAAAAGAAGAAAACAATCAAAAAAACAACGAAGAAAAAGAAAGTTCGCGCAGTAGGTAGAAAGACCAAAAAAACCGGCCACTACGAGCAAACGTCGTCGTAGCGACAAGAAACGCAGTGTATCCGACATATTCTCTTAATCGGCGCGCAAACCAAGAATTCAAGGAGAGGAAGATGATAACTAAGTATGTCCTTTCTTCATACACACTCGAGCGAGTGTTTAAAGAGCGAACTCGATCTCTTCTCCTTACCTCCCACTCAAACCAGTATCGAGAGCTCGCAATGGATCTATTACAAACCCGTAACTTTGCTCGCGGACGACGCGCCTATAGAATTCGTCATACCCGGTCACGGGGAAGACTACCTGGATCTCACGCACACCATGTTGAGTCTTCGCGTACGCATAGATTATACACCAATGGCAGGAGCCGGAGGAAGTACAACCGGCGCCAACGTGAACAAAGTAGGCCCTGTAAATCAGTTGCTACATTCCATGTTCAACCAAAAGCTCGTTTCACCACCAAACAACGCTTACGCGTACCGCGCTTACATTGAGGCGTTGTTAAATTATTCTTCACCCGCAAAAACTTCTCATCTGACCTCTTGTCTCTGAGACACGGATACCCCCGGTCTCATGGACGCGCTCCTAGACTCGGAAACACCAAATCCGGCTCTCGTGAGACGCGCTCGGTACATTCACGAAGGACACGCGCTAGATCTCATAGGGCATCTTCACTGCGACGTTTTCAATCAAGATAAATTCTTAATTAACGGAGTGGAAGTTAGAATGAGACTCGTTCGCTCGAAAGATGCGTTTTGCCTTATGGAAAGTAATTCGACATCAAAAATACGCATTCTAGACGCCAGTCTACTCGTGAGAAGAGCCAAAATAAGTCCCGGCGTGTTACTCGCACATGCGAGAATGCTGAGTAAAACTACCGCCAAATATCCTCTTACGAGAGTCGAGGTTAAACCATTTACGATTCACGCGAGGCTCGTGGGAGAATCGATTGATAACGTAATACTCGGTCAACTACCGAAACGCGTAATAATCGGTTTTGTCAATAACAAAGCGTTTAACGGCGATAGAAAATTAAACCCGTTTAATTTCAGAAACTACGGTATAAATTTCTTTTCGCTGTACGCCGATGGTATACAAATTCCAAGTAGACCGCTACAACCAAGCTTCTCGAACGACGAGCCACTCTACGTCGAAGCTTATCACACTCTCTTCTCGGGGACTGGCATTCATTTTTTGAACGAGGGTAATTCTATAAGCAGAGAGGATTACGGCAGTGGATTCACACTTTTCGCCTTCGATCTTACGCCCGACATCCGCCAATTGCGCCGGACATTGGAATCTCGTGAAACATGGCAGTTTACGATTAGAAGTACGATTTGAAAGGGCGCTTACCGCGACCGTTAATTGTATCGTTTACGCCGAGTTCGATAACGTTCTAGAAATCGACTCCTCTCGTCAAATCATCGTCGATTTTACCGGTTAGTCTTTCCAATGTCGTCGAATCATATCCCACATCAGCTCCTATACACATTATTTTTACCTCCCACTACATATTTTCCTAAAAACCTGCGTAAAGTCACGAAAAGAGATTCAAAGAGAGATTCAGTTTCGTTCGAGACACGAACGTCGTTACATCGCTTGAAAAATTAAGAGTGCATTTTGGACCATGGATATAGTCATAGATATACAAGGTTTCCGCGATGTCGAGGAAAAGTATATTCCAAAAGAAGTCGCAGTTGTCGCGGTTAACGCACCGATTATCGGACACTGGATTATGTCCCCGCCCTACCCATTTTACAATTTACCTAAAAAGTCAAGACGAGACAACACCTGGCTTTCACAAAATTATCATGGAATCGAGTGGTTCGACGGTGAAACCGATCTCAAGTGCGTCGAGCTACGATTACGTGAAATTACGCGACAAGTACGTTACATCTACTGCAGGGGTGCAGAAAAGGCTCGTTACTTGACTCGAGTAATCTCCAGAAACATATATAATCTGCAAGAAATTTCTCCACCGTTCAAAAGTATACCGGAAGACAGAGAGTGCAGACAACGTTGCTCTCATCACGGATTTCAAGTTTGGAATACAGGCAAACCTATTTGTGCGCTACGTAACGCTTTCAAATTAAAACGCTGGCTAATAGGACACGACGACGGTGGAAGTAGCAGCAGCAGCAGCAGCAGCAGCAGGAACGATACTAGTATTTCTCATGAAAACTTGAACGCAAGCGTCGAAAAAAAGAAAACCGACAGTGGTGTCCCTTATACAAATAAAATTCTCGACGATATAATTCGCAATATCGAGGCGTGGCAAAAGAAGAATAACGCGGCAAAAGAAGAAGAAAAGAATCACACAGACGACAGAGAAGAAGAAGAAGCAAAAGCGTATTATATAATAGACGGCGTACAAAAAGAATACAACTTTAATAACCCCCCGATACGTCCGACATCAACCGTGAACACTAGTGCGACAACGAAGAAAAAGGTGAACTCCGAAATTATACAAATTATTCTTTACGCGCGTAAAAATGAATTCGCTGGAAATATTACAAGCGTTGCAACACCTCAGTGTCAGATATGTGGGAGTCTATCCTGCCGACAGACTGCCGAGGGTGTGGACGAGGTCGACTGCCATCGTCGCTAACACGGACGATCACGATCGGCCTGGTCAACATTGGGTCGCCTTCCACATCGATGAGCAAGGAGCGGGAACTCATTTCGACAGCTATGGACTACCGCCCTTAGACTCCAGATTCCTCTTACGCCTTCGTCGAAATTCTACCACGTATCGTTGGAACACCACAACGCTACAAGGAGCGCTCTCTGAAACTTGCGGAACATACTGCTGCGTATTTTTATATTTCATGTCTATCGGTTATAACCTTAATCAGTTTCTCAATCTGTTTACCGTCAATTGTGAACGTAATGATCGGTTGATCGTAAAATTATTTCGTACCATTTTTCTTCATAATAAAAACGTGTGCGATAAAAACCACGCTAAATGTTGTAATGTCCAAACGTGTACTTTTAAGAATAATTAAAAAAATACTTATTTTCTCGTACCATTGTATTATTTTATGTAATAAACATTTTTGTAACTTTAGTTCCCGTCTATTTCTCTTTATTCCCTTTTCTCTTACATTTCAGGAATAGACACGTCACAGAACGAACCTGTTCGTTCCTGTTTTTCTCTCCTCTTACCAAGTCATAAACCCTTCGCTAAAAAAAAAAGATCAGTTGCGGCTCACCGCAGTGCGACCTGTGCTTGCCGCTCCGTACAGACTTCCCCCTCCTCCCTCACAAAGGGACCACTTTCAGCGGGAGAGGTGCACTTGGACACGGTACATTTGGACACCGTTCAATTGGACACGATCAATTGGACACGATCTATTGGACACCGTTCGTTTGGACACCGTTCATTTGGACACCGTTTATATGGACACCGTTCATTTGGACACGAAAATACGCGACTTGTGCACTTGGACACGAAAATGAGCGACCTGTGCACTTGGACACGAGAATGCGCGGCCTGTGCAGTTGGACACGAGAATACGCGACCTGTTCACTTGGACACGAAAATGCGCGACCTGTTCACTTGGACACGAAAATACGCGGCCTGTGCAGTTGGACACGAAAATGAACGACCTGTGCACTTGGACACGAGAATGCGCGACCTGTTCACTTGGACACGAAAATGCGCGGCCTGTGCAGTTGGACACGAGATATTAAGCGAGGTCCACCCTGCCTACCGGCGGAGGGGGTGCGGGAGGGGGCCGAAGGCCCCCCCCCTTGCACCACCCCCCGCGCGTGTGTGTGTGTGTGTGTACACCATGTGGCTGCGACATATTTATCATCGAAAGTTATTTCGCATTTTCGTGTCCAAGTGAACAGGTCGCGCATTTTCGTGTCTAACTGCACAGGCCGCGCATTTTCGTGTCCAAGTGAACAGGTCGCGCATTTTCGTGTCCAAGTGAACAGGTCGCGTATTCTCGTGTCCAAGTGCACAGGTCGTTCATTTTCGTGTCCAAGTGCACAAGTCGCGTATTCTCGTGTCCAACTGCACAGGCCGCGCATTTTCGTGTCCAAGTGAACATTTCGCGCATTCTCGTGTCTAAGTGCACAGGTCGCGTATTTTCGTGTCCAAATGAACGGTGTCCATATAAACGGTGTCCAAATAAACGGTGTTCAAACGAACGGTGTCCAATAGATCGTGTCCAAATGACCGTGTCCAAGTGCAGGCCTCTCCTTTCAGCCACGTGCCTCGCAACGCAAAGAGAAGCGAACATGTCCATTCCTATTTCTCCCCCTCCCTCTCGCGGTCACTCTGGAAATCTCTCTTCGATCTCCGCCATATTGTCGTGCTGCCTCAGCGTCGTCCACCACGTGCTACTCCAAAATTCCGCCATCTTTGCCGCGCAACCCTAACCCCGTCCACCACGTGCTAACCGAAAATTCCGCCATCTTTGAGCGTCGTCCACCACGTGCTACCCCCCAAAATGACACAAGGCAGGTTAGGGGGAAAGCCAATCAGAACCCGTGGAAGCTATGGCTCTCCAATCAGAACGCAACATTTAATTAACAATTACCCCTTTCCCCTCTTGCGTCAGCCAATCAGAGCCCCCAGACGTCACGTGGTCAGACCGTCTGACCACGCCCCCGGCGCCGGAGGGGTCGGTGGTGGGGGTTTGTTTTGACGGGCCATGGCTTCCAACATACTACTAAGGATAAAATGATACCCGGGGACACTCGGGTAATGTTTCTGAACGCAGCCTAAATGTAAAAGGCACATGGGACATATCGCGAACCCGCGCGTTTCCGCATGCTTCAGGATATGTAATACAGTAGTGTGAGCAATATTTTCTACTTTTTACCGTTGCCACGCGCAAGCTGCATGTGCAGCAAGACCATTTTTGTATTAAAAATATATATAATTTCATTTCTGCTGTGAGATATTGTATGAACATTGAAATAAAGAATCAAACAAAATAAAGAAAAGTTTAGTTGTAAAAAAGTGCCTTTATCGACATCCGAAACTCCATTGCTTGACCTCAACTAAATAGAGAACCAACTATTCGACGAAATCTTATATGTACAATTATACATAAACATTGCTAAAGTTTTGTAGTCATGGAGAATCTTTTATTGAATCTGTGTTTTGCTATAACTGATATTGCTCGAAAATAGCGTTGAATACAATTGATATAGATATACCTTCCCAGTAAAAATATTTTTATATAAAAACATAAATATATATAATTATATAGCAAATATGTCCATATATTTTTTTTCCTCTATAATCTCTGGTTGGAGCTCACATGTAAATATTGTACATACACTTTGTTAGTAGATAAATAGCGTGCGTTAGTTTATAAGTTGCGTTATACTGCAATGACAGTTTAAATAATTATTCGCGTTACCGTCGGTAACGGCTACCTCGCGTCAGTAGACTCGCGCAAAACGTTGGCGGGCCGCGACCGAATTGCCAATTTTCGTGCGACTCACCCGACTCGTGCTGCCCGCCCGCGGGTGGCCCCCCTAACCACTCTTGGAATTTGGTACTCGCGCGCGACTTGCTTCGCAGGAGCGCGAGCCGAGAAGGATCGGAGCACGCACTCACATTCCGACCTGCTTCGAGTACACACTTTTCAACCGGATAAAGTTTCGTGCCTGATTTTCGAGTGCCTGTGCCGTGCTTGCTTGCTGCTTGCTTGCCTCCTTCCTGCCTTGCCTGCTAACGCACGATAGCCTGCCTAGCTCTCCCGCTACCACGGAGGCCCGGCCGAGCGGAAGGACGAAGGATACGGCCAGGAGAACGGGCATCGATACGGTGAGTCGCCTTTTTCTATCGTTTATTTCGCTGCATGCTTTGTGCATAATTTTCGTAATCGCGAGGGGCCGACACCCCCCTCTGGTCCTTCGAACCAGCCGTACATTGCAGGCCAATCGCAAATCCGGGGATTATTTACACCCCCCCCCCCCCCCGAGCAATCTCTGTTCGTATATATTACATGCAAAAGAATAAAAATAAAAATCTAAAAATGATTTACAAAATAATTTTTGCATTGCATTTTGTATAAAAAGTAAAGTTTGAGGTAATGAGAAAAATTTGCCTACACATAATCATATATAACAACTGTTACATTTATATGTGATTATATATGGGCAAATTTTTCTCATTACCTCAAATTTTACTTTTTATACAAAATGCAATGCGAAAATAATTTTTAAAATCATTTTTAGATTCTTTCTTTTATTCTTTTTTCTGTAATATATACGAACAGAGATTATAGAAAAAAAAAACATGTATGGACATATTTGATATATGTATAATGATTTATATTTATATATGTTTATATATAAAAAAATTTTTACCGGGAAGGTATACCTATATCAACTCTATTCAACGCGACTTTCGAGCAATATCAGTTATAGCAAAACACAGATTTATTCAATAATAGATTCTCTACGACTACAAAATTTTAACAATATTTATGTTATAATTGTTTTTCTGAACATCCAAGGTCTGCGCCTTTTACGATCCAGTCAGCGCAGCCCTGGCTGCGATTGCAGCGCCATCTCTGACAAGATGCGGCAACTACCGTTACACACACACACAGCTCTTCTTGTCATTCCGCATCTGCATTGGCATTTCCAAAATTTCAGTGGGAAAAATCTTTTTTTCTAGGCTTTCAATCTTAGTTCTACTTGCACGATATTGTTCCTACATGTTGTCCCTACCTCGCGCTGGTCTTATTTGCATGAATTAACTACAATTTTTGTATTGATCGAATATTGTGGTTAGGTGACAGCTCTACGTGCCGAAAAAAAGTAAGATTTTTAATTTTTTTTGTTTTCGATATATATTCGACCAGCGCGAGCTTTATTTTTATCCTACTTTTAATTGTGTAAAAGAGATTTGCAATTCCGTAAAGCCAATTCCAAGATTACTCCCACCAAAAAAAAATTGGTAAAACAGAGTTCTACAGACGACTGCAGGATCCCCTTAATATTTCTATAATATTAATGTTATTGTGCTAATATGAATTGTAGTAATCCCAATGTTTCTTTGTAATTTACAATATTAGCGATAAAAATTTAATGATTTAAAGATTTCCTATTTGTAACGCTTATTTATTAACATCATTAATTTGAAATCAATATCATGAAATCGCGCGCGGTAACGTATGGAGAACTCACACAATCTTTTGTCCACCGCGCCCGTCATGTCAGTATGCAATGTATGCATGCAGAAATGCGCGCTCACTAATCCTACTGCACGCGCGACTCATGGACAGGTGTCCGTCTAAACTTAGTCCGTAATTGGCTAGCTTTAAACCCTTATATCTCAAAAACTACTGTTTGAAATAAAACTTTACAAATAAGTTTTTTACTTAATTTTTCCAGAACTTTCTCGCTATAATATTTTAAATCGCGAATTTTGGGACACCCTGTATATAATATATATCGCGCATGTGAAAGTGGGAGAGGTGCACTTGGACACGGTACATTTGGACACCGTTCAATTGGACACGATCATTTGGACACGATCTATTGGACACCGTTCGTTTGGACACCGTTCATTTGGACACCGTTTATATGGACACCGTTCATTTGGACACGAAAATACGCGACTTGTGCACTTGGACACGAAAATGAGCGACCTGCGCACTTGGACACGAGAATGCGCGGCCTGTGCAGTTGGACACGAGAATACGCGACCTGTTCACTTGGACACGAAAATGCGCGACCTGTTCACTTGGACACGAAAATACGCGGCCTGTGCAGTTGGACACGAAAATGAACGACCTGTGCACTTGGACACGAGAATGCGCGACCTGTTCACTTGGACACGAAAATGCGCGACCTGTTCACTTGGACACGAAAATACGCGGCCTGTGCAGTTGGACACGAAAATGAACGACCTGTGCACTTGGACACGAGAATGCGCGACCTGTTCACTTGGACACGAAAATGCGCGGCCTGTGCATTTGGACGCGAGATATTAAGCGAGGTCCACCCTGCCTACGGCCTACCGGCGGAGGGGGTGCGGGAGGGAGTCCGAAGGCCCCCCCTTGCACCCCCCCCCCCGCGTGTGTGTGTGTGTGTGTACACCATGTGGCTGCGACATATTTATCATCGAAAGTTATTTCGCACTTCGTGTCCAAGTGAACAGGTCGCGCATTTTCGTGTCCAACTGCACAGGCCGCGCATTTTCGTGTCCAAGTGAACAGGTCGCGTATTCTCGTGTCCAAGTGCACAGGTCGTTCATTTTTCGTGTCCAAGTGCACAAGTCGCGTATTCTCGTGTCCAACTGCACAGGCCGCGCATTTTCGTGTCCAAGTGATCATTTCGCGCATTCTTGTGTCCAAGTGCACAGGTCGCGTATTTTCGTGTCCAAATGAACGGTGTCCATATAAACGGTGTCCAAATGAACGGTGTTCAAACGAACGGTGTCCAATAGATCGTGTCCAAATGACCGTGTCCAAATAAACTGTGTCCAAATGTACCGTGTCCAAGTGCAGGCCTCTCTGTGAAAGTCACAATAGAGTCAAAATGTCGTCAAAATGATGGTAAATCATATTGATGTAATTTTTATTTTATTGTGACCGTCAATTTTTCGTCATACAAAAAATGCTTGACCATTTTGAATCAAAATACAGTCATTTTGGGGGTTCTAAGCGGGGAGTGCGGGGTTTAAAAGGGTGTAGTGCATGCGAACCACACAGAACTCGGCAAGAGAGTACTGCATAGCCACTCCTACCCAATTCCGACTCTCACCTCCAAGTTGATAAACCTCGGGAACCCGAGCAACCCGGCGGAAGACCGGGTAGCCAACCCCGGTGGGAAGCCAGGTCGGGGCTGACAAGAGCGGGAGAAATGGCCCTGCGAAAAGGGGGTTGGCCGTGAGGTTAACAACCTAACACCGGAAAAAATATAACTGTTATGAACACGCAAAATATGCCTCGGAACGGATATGGATTAAATCGGCAACGACCTAGGCGACGTCTAAAGATAATGATTTGCATATTGGCTACTGGAACGTTCGGACCTTGTTACAACCCGGAAAAATGGCTGAAGTAGCCGCGGAAATAACGAGATATGGATTGAGCATAGTTGCATTGCAAGAGATTAGATGGAAGGGACAAGGAGAGCTAAGAAAAAGGGCATACTCTATATACTACAGCGGAGGTGAAAAACCGGGACTCAGAGGTACAGGATTTTATGTCGAAAAAGGATTAAGGAGGAGCATCCTGCTGTTTGAGCCGATTAACGATAGGATCTGTAGACTGAGACTGAGGGGCAGATTTAAGAACATAACCATAATATCAGTATATGCACCTACGGAGGACAGTGAAGAGGAGGACAAGGATCAATTTTATGACGACTTAATCGGGGTATGCAGTAGAATCAGCAGACACGACATAATACTGATCTTGGGGGATTACAATGCCAAGATCGGAAAAGAGCCCTCTATTAACGGGGTGGCGGGCAGACACTCGCTGCACGATTTCACCAGTGGAAATGGAGCGAGGGTCTGTGATTTTGCTGCTTGTCAGAATATGTGGATCAGTAGTGTCTCTTTTCATCACAAAGATATCCACAAACAAACCTGGAAGATACCAGGAGAAAGAGGAGCCAATCAAATTGACCATTTTCTTGTAGATAGAAGGCATGCGACCTCAGTATTGGACGTCAGAAGCTGCCGCGGAGCCAATTGTGATTCAGATCACTTTCTGGTTAAATTGAAACTAAGGCAAAGGTTATCGACGCTAGGTGGAAGAAACAACTTCAGGCGAACGAAATGGGATATCGAAAGGCTCTCTCGGTCTGAGGAAATAAGAACCAGCTTTCAGACAGCAGTATCCGAGAAACTGCAACATGGATATTATGTCAACGAAGAACGAGAATCACCGGACACCCAGTGGAAGAGAATACAGGCAGCAGTTAAGGATGCGGCAACCGAATCGATTAAAATGAGAAACGACAGAGGAGATAATGAGTGGTATGACGACGAATGCAGAGAGCTCAACCTACAAAAAACTGAAGCAAGAAACAAGTTATTAGCGAGGAATACGCGGAGTAACCTGCAGCGGTATAAAGAACTGAGAACAACGGCTAAAAAGGAGATCAGGAGAAAGAAAAGAGAGTACCTGAAGGCGAAAATCGCTGAAATCGAAACAGCCCACACGCAGAATGCGGCAAAGAAGTTTTACAGGAAACTTAAAACGCACAGCGCCTCATTTCAACCCAGATTAATTTTGTGTCTGGATATAAATGGAAATACCCTAATGGAGGAAAAAGAAATACTAGAGCGATGGAAAGAACATTTCCAGTCAACGCTTAACATATACTCGGATTTGGAAGAAGAGGACAACGGAATACTACTACCAGAGGATGAAATGGAAGTGCCAGCCCCAAACATGGAGGAAATAGTGGATATTATAAAGAAAATGAAAAACGGTAAAGCGGGTGGTGAGGATAACATCACTGCAGAGCTCGTCAAGTTTGGAGGTGTGGAACTACATTCAAAGATCCATCAACTTATATCCCTGGTGTAGAGTTCAGAATGCATGCCAGATGACTGGCAGACTTGTATCCTCTTCCCAATTCATAAGAAAGGTGACAAAAAAAATTGTCAAAACTACCGCGGGATATCACTCCTGAGCGTAGTGTATAAGATCTTTTCCAGTGCGTTGTACAGGAGAATAGAGCCCATAGCTGAGGAAATCATTGGCGAATGTCAATGCGGATTTCGCAGAAATAGATCAACTGTGGACCATTGCTTTGCCCTGAGTCAGATCTTCGAGAAGTTTCACGAATTTTCGCGCAACTTGCACTGCCTGTTTGTAGACTTCCGACAGGCGTTCGACAGCGTTAACAGGTCGAAGATGGCCTCCACGCTGATAGAACTAGGTATTCCATCAAAACTAGTCAGATTAATAGCAATGACACTGAGAAACACGAGGGCAAAGGTACTCATTCAGGGAAGGCTTACTGATCCTTTTGAGATCGTCTTGGGAGTTAAGCAGGGTGATGCGTTGTCGACGCTGGTGTTCATCCTAATGCTGCACTCATTGTCAGTGTTGAAGGAAGTAGATCCGGGAGCAACTATTGCAACAAAGTCAGTGCAGATCTGTGCGTACGCGGACGACGCACAGTGGGGTATTTGTATCAAAAAGCTGGCCAAAAGTTAGGGAGACATCAGAATTGCACAAAACTTGGTAGGTTTATGTTTTCGAGGTCGCTGATTACGAATCCGGTGTTCAATTTATAAAAAACAAAATGGCGGCTTAAATATGGCAGACGAAATTATTAAATATTTACCCGATCTGGCTAAAAATATATATATGTGTGTGTGTGTGTTGTGTGTGTGTGTGTGTGTGTGTGCGCGCGCGCGCGTGTGTGTGCGTGCGTGTGTGTGTGTGCGCGCGCGCGCTCATGCTTAAAGAGATTTATAGTAATTATAGATAAGTTTTTTCGGAAATAGCATGAAAAGGTACGTAAAATTAATTAATTAAAAATTTATTAATTTTAATGATATTCATGTAAAAATATTAAATAATATATATGCATAATATTAAACATCAGTAAGCATTTAATTAGATAAATAAACAAATTTCAAACTTCTTCATCTGATAAGTTTATTGCATCCTCAGAATCATTATTTTCATCTATTGAAGTATCTCCTCTTGGCGTGGGATCAGTGTGAAGAAGCATATCCAAAGTTTCCTTCGAAAAAGGTTTAGACTTCTTTCTTAACGTAGATCTCAAATTTGTTAATAAAGGATCAGAGCTTAGCAGAAGTCTATTAATTATATCCATATTGCAAGCTTCTCGAGAACACTTTCTAGAAAATCTGTCTCTATATACACGGAAGTGTTTGTTTCTTGCTTCAGCTGCTTCCTCTGATAATTGCCCGATAGGTAATAGAGCATTAGCTATAATAGTGGGTCCATGAAGCAAAATTTTGTGTACTGTAGGAGACATCGGATACCATGAATATAATTCTACATACATTTTAGCCGTATCGAAGGTATAAGCAGCGAATTTCTCAACATTAATTTTATGTCCACTTGATATTACTTCTAAAATTATTTTGAATCTATATATTAGTCGGGAGTCCACACCAGTTATTCGAGCCGATAGATCAGGGTCCATAAAAAATCTTCTGCTGGTGTTACCATCATTGGTATTGCCAAATCCAGGTTTGGGCACATCGACAATTAATCCCATTTCATTTTTAAACTGTTGTTGAATACTTGTCTTCCTCTCTTTGATTATATCTTTTTCTGTCGGCAATCTAGCTTGCCATTTCTTCAACGGTAATTTATATGAAAAATGTAATAAATTCTCAAAAAATCTTATTCTAGCATGCAGAATAGACAATCCAAATTTCAGTGTATCTGATTTTATTTCTTTCGTTTTCGATAATGTATTGAAATCTTTCGATGTAGCTCCACAAATGTAACACCTCATTGTTGACGTGGTCTGAGTTGCAGCATTACAGACTTTGGCATCGATCATCGTGAATAGCATAGTGTGCTTTATCAATAAATGGCCATATGTTCTTGTTATTTCCGTATCTTGTAAATTGTCAATTTTGTTTTGTAAATACTGTATTTCTTCATTTGTAATGTCTACAGATTCCTGAATAAATCTCATTCTGATAAGCCTACAGAAATGAGGCGATGAAGGCGTTGGATTTTGCCAGATAATTTTTTTTTATTCTTGCCGCTAATAAGTTGCAATGGTACAAAACAACTTTGAAATAAATTTGCATCGGAGTCTAAAATATTCTCGAATTTTTGTTTGTATTGTACTTGTTGCGATCCATCGCAACCCCACTTACAGATTAATTCTAATGTATTTCAATCTTCGTTGTTTAAATTTTGTAGAATTTCTTGTAAATATAATGTTAGTCGTTCAACTGTATGATTTAATAAATCTTGAAGATTAATTTCTGCACACGTAGCTGTGATTTTATATGACTCGCGAATGGGATAACAATCTCTTTTTGATTTTTGCAAAATGCTATAACACGGATACAATTTTTTATCGCTTATTCTGACAATTTCATATTGTTTTCTTGAAAGATTGGCTTCAACAAACATCGATAAAGCTTGTAAAGGTGACAATTGTGATCTCTCTTGCACGCTCCTGCTAACGAATGCTTTCCTATATTTTGTTGCTCGCTTTGGAGACTCGGTAATATCTTTTACGACTTTCGAGGCATCCAAATTTCCAGTTGCTCGTAACTTCATTTGTTTGGCGAAAGTTAATTCTTCGGTAGCAAAATGTTCCCTAAGATCCTGTGTCTTTCGTCTCTTGCTTCGTTCGCTAGATTCTTTAAAAGACTTCGTTGGCCGACCAGTTTGTCTCATAATGGGTATTTCAACTGTACCTTGAAGCCAGCTATCATTATTTTTTAAGAAAACATCTTCTTTCTTATGTGCAGCGAGCCATCTGGTTTTAAACTGTGACTTAATGTACGATAATTTGTGTTTAAAATCTTTATGTTTTTCTGGAGACAATTTTGCAATGTTTAGTAGATAATCCTCCATAAATTCTAATTTTTTAGTGATATTGTTTGCAATACATTCTTTCATAATATTATATATTTCTTTTTGTGATATAATTTTAACATCCGAAGGTCCTACAAAGGGAAATGAATTCAAAATAATCTTTAAACAAAACATGAGATTTATGTTCAAAAAAACAAAAATAATTGTTAAAACTACATCCGCGGTTTTCCGCGGCTAATTCTTTTTTAGATTACATCCGGATAGATTATTCTTTCATTTCACTCAAGAAACATTACAGGGACGGACCCTGAAGTACAACTAAATCCTTCGAGTTTGATAGTGAAAACGCAAAATGTACATTATTGAATACTATTTTCGAAACTATAAATCTACACTAATAAAACGATACAACTGTAATAAAAATAGTCTAAAACATTTCTACAAACCTTCCTCTGAACAATCCATAATGATTTATTCTGCACTACTACTTTCAAGACTCTTAAAATTGTTAATAAAATATCGTATTTTGGAAAGCGCCAAAAGCTGATGCGTGTAACGTAAATGACACCCATATTCCAACTAAGCAAACTGCATTATGTTACCGCGGGAGAAAAAAAGCATATCGGGCCATTGTTTCGCAGATATTCAACTATCTCAGACGGTCATTTATATAGAATTAGAAGGAACTTGAGAAAATTGACTTTTGGCCAGCTTTTTTATATAAATACTCCACTGTGCGACATAGCGATTGTCGCCAGGAATGTAAAGGAGCTGAAGGACGTTTTTCTGAGAATGGTGAGGATGGCAGACAAGATAGGCCTAAAGGTGAACAAAGACAAAACGAAATACTTAGCGAGAACAAGGGCAGGGAATTTGAAAGACCTAATAATAGAAGACTACCACTTTGAAGCGGTAGCTCAGTTCACATATCTCGGGATGGTCTTCTCATCCACAACAGACACTACAGTTGCAGTGCAGGAGAGGATTAAGGCGGCGTCGAGATGCTATTATGCATATGAAAAGCTCTTGAAATCCAAACTACTCACCAGACCGGTGAAGTTCAAAATCTATAAGACACTGATAAGACCAGTCCTTTTTTTTTTTTTTTTATAACGGTGGGGAAATCCTACAACGGATACCCCCGTCCCCCGGGGGCGGGGACGGGCGGTTATGTCAGACTCTTACTGACTAAAACCCCACCGGGTGCCTCCTCTGCGCTTTTATTGGGGGGAGGTGGCGGGAACTAACTATATCCTTCCGCCACCTCCCCAGCGCTAACCACCTCGTGCCCCTTCCGTCGGAGTGGGGCACAGGCTCCCAGTTATGGGAGCCGCAACTTTATCGTGGCCGAGGCGGGACACCACCGCCTCAGCCACCCATCCATGTGGGAGGGAGGGTAATGTCGGCCCACTGGGATCCCCCGCCCGCGGACCGACCCTCCCCCCCCCCCGCGCCCCCGGTTACACACACAGGTACGTGCAGTAAGGGGGGGCACAGAATACTCGCGGCACATGCCCAGGGCTACCACCCCCAGGCATGTGCCTAGTGCTTGGGAGGCCAGGACTGACCTCCCTCCAGCTCTCCTCCACTCCTCAACTTCCTCCTCATTGGGAGGGGGTATCATTCCCCCTTCCCCGAAGCATTATCACACACCTGCCCTTGGCCGGGCCGGTGCGGGTGGGCGCCTTCTGTGGGCTCCCCCCCCTTCTCCTGGGGGCTCGCCCACGTGGTCGTCGGAAGACGCCCTGCTCCTCCGGCGGAAGGTTGGGATCCGGCCTCTCACCTCGCCGGATCCTCTCCGCCTCCTCCTTCTGCGCCATGACTCGGCCACAAAAGGAGGAAACGGCCGCCCATATCTCCTCGCTCTCGACCATCGCTGCCGAAATGGCCGGGAGCGAGAGATCCTCCCCTACGCAGTCCATTAGGACCCGGCGCTCAGCCGCCCACGCTGGACAGTATTCCAGCGTGTGCTGCGCCAAGTCCAGGACCGCGTTGCAGTGGTGGCACTGCGTTGTCCGCTCCCTTCCAATCTGACACAAGTACTTTCCGAAACAACCATGTCCGGTCAGCACCTGCGTCAGATGGAAGGTTAAGCCGCGTCCCCTTCTGTCTGCCCATTGCTGCAGACAGGGCCGGACGGCTTCGACAACCCTCATCCCTGCGAGGGTGGGGTGCTCTAGGTAACGACCCCACTCCTCGAGAAGGGTTGCCCTTTTCTGGACCCTGATCATTCGACGGGCCCTGCCCCAGTCCACCGGGGCCCCCGCCGCGTTCCTCTGGAGCTCGCGCGTGCGGCGATGTACCCTGAGGTGGGACATCGCCACGAGCTCCAATGGCGGAAGCCCAGACAGGGCCGTTGCCGCCGCATGGGAGACGGTCCTATACCCCCGCGATACCCTGACGGCCACCACCCTCTGAACGCGGCGCAGAAGCGCCTTTAAGCGTTCGGTGGCCGCCACTTTTGGGGCCCAGACCGGGGCCCCATATAGTACCACGGAGTTGACCGTCCCCGCATATAATCGGCGAACACGACCGCCCGCCCCCCCCCCCAAGTTAGGCAGCAGCCTGCAGAGGCTGTTTGCTACCCTTAACGCCCGGGGAGCGAGAAGAACAAAGTGCTCGCCGAAGCTCCAGGCTCCGTCCAGCCAGAGGCCCAGGTATTTCATCTGGGCCTCTATAGGGACGCGGACCCCCTCGATGGTCAGGAACTGGCCCGATGGCACCTCGACGCCCTTTCCATGGAAAAACATTGCCTGCGTCTTCTGAGGCGCCACCCTTAGGCCGATGTTCCTGACCGCGCGGACAACACATCCAGCAGCCGCCTCTGCTCGGGCCTTGGCCTCCTCCCAGGTGTCCCCCGCCACCCCCAGGTGCGTGTCGTCGGCGTAACACGTAAGCCAACATTCCGGGGGTAGGGGGGTACGGAGGACCTCATCAAAGCCAACGTCCCAGAGCAGCGGGCCCAAAACCGACCCCTGCGGGACACCGGCTCCGACAAGCCTCACCCAGGACACCTCGTCCCTGTCAACGTACGACAGGTACCTCTCCCGAAAGTAGTCCCGAACGACCTCGACCAGGTAGGGAGGGACACCCATTCGGATCAGCGCCCTCCCTATCACTGGCCAGGGCAGGGAGCTGAATGCGTTTGAAATATCGAACGATACCGCAAGAACTACCCTGCCCTCTTCCACCTCGGCCTCCGTGCGGGCGCGGACGCAGTTGATGGCGTCCACGGTAGACCTTCCCGCACGGAAGCCGTACTGGTCGTCCAATAGACCGTAACCGTCCCGGGAGAGATGCTGGACGAGGCGTTCAGCGATGACACGCTCGTAGAGCTTCCCCACCTCGTCCAGCAAGCATATCGGTCGGTATGCCGACGGGGTGCCTGCGGGTTTGCCCTCCTTTGGGAGGAGGACCAACTTCGCCTCCTTCCACCGTGTGGGGAACCGTCCGGCCCGCAGACAGTCAGTAAACAACTGCCCCAGGTGACCGAACAGCTCCCCGGCGGCCAAGACCCAGGCACGACCAGGGACGCCATCGGGACCCGGGGCTTTCCTGGCCCGGATTCTCTTGAGCGCCCTGGTGAGCTCCTCCTCCGTGACCCCCAGTTCTTCCCCCCACTCCGGCACCTCCTCCGGAGGGGGAAAAGGACTGCCGGCCCTCCCCTCTCCATCTGGGAAGAGGGTGCCGACAACCTCCTGTAGGAGCTGGGGGTCCATAGACTCCGTTGTTGGGGGCGCCCAGGGTCTCAATTTCCCTAGTACAATCTTGTACGGGCGCCCCCACGGGTCCCCGTCCAAAGTTTGGAGGAGCTCCTCCCAGGCCCTTTCTTTGGCCCGCCTTATGGCTTTTATCAGGGCGTCCCGGGCAGCACGGTAGCTCTGATAAGCCCGATCCGCCTCTCCCTCGTCGCGACGGCTGGACCGGCGCGCCCTGTACCAAACGCGCCTGGCCCGGACGGAGGATCGCCTAAGATCAGCGATTTCCTCCGTCCACCAATACGCCGCGCGCCGAGGGGACGGGCGGGTCCGGGGCATGGCGGCATCGCAAGCCTGTTTCATGGTGCCCCGGACCCATTCCGCCTTGTCCTCAATTGAGGACTCCTCGGGAAGCCGGTCCCGACCCCAGGTCAGCCCTACAAGGGCCGCTCGAAACAGGTCGGGGTCCAACTTTCCGATGGCCCATCTCGGTGACCGCCTCTCATTCCTGAGGCGGCGGGCAAGCGCGGCCGGATCTGAGGCTCGGATCCTCATCTCGATATAAACGTGATCAGAGAGGGTCTCCGCCTCAGTCAAAACTTTCCAGCCGCGCACCAGCCTGGCAGCGGAGGCGTTGACCCAGGTAATGTCAACCACTGAGCCCCCCCGCTGCCTTACGCAGGTCTGCTCCGTCCCCGTATTGAGGACAGAGAGACCCGCGGCCGCCGCCCATTCCTCCAGAACCCGGCCCCTCACATCGGTGACCGGGGAACCCCACAACGCCGACTTGGCGTTGAAGTCCCCGGCCACAATCACTGGCCCCGGGGGGAGGCGATTGATGCATCCCCCCAGGGCGTCGATCCTTTCCTCAAAGCGGACCAGGTCCAGGCTCGGAGGTAGATATACCCCGATCACCGAGATGGACCCCCATCTTACGGCCACGTACCTCTCCCCGGTCTCGATTCGTACACAGGGGGGGGGGGCACGTGGCATCGCCCTCCATGCGATGGCCACAGATCCGCACAACCCAGCCGCCCAGCAAGAGTGGTTTGGCGGCTGCCCGTACGGCTCCGAGACAATCCCCAGGCCATAACCACCCTCGGCCATGTTATGCACAAACAGATCCTGCGCATGCCGAGAGTGGTTCAAGTTTGCCTGGAGCACTTTGTGCTCCATTACTGAGGCCCGGGGATGGAGTCCTCCGCTCCTTCCATATCTACGTCTTCTTCAGGCGTGTCAACCTCCATCCCTGTGAGGGCTAAAGTGCCCTCAGTATCCCCCCACCCGGGGGCCTTCTTCTTCGCGTTTTTTGCTGGGGGCTTAGCGCCCTTTTCCCCTTTCTTGACCACCGTCACGTTCATTTTTACCGCCTCCATTTTAGTGATGGTAGGCGGTGCACCGGTGACGGTGTCGGAGGCGGGCCGCGGTGCTTTGCCCGCCTGTCCTTTCTGCACCCCCACAGAGGGTTTAAATTTCCTCTGCGAGGGTTTACAGGCTTTGCTGCCCGCCCTGTGCGCCGCCGGAAAGCCCAGGTCGGAACAGACCGGGCACCTCGGCTGCTCCGAACACTGCTGGGCCAGGTGGCCCTCTTTGCCGCACCGGTAACAACGGTTACTGCGGTCTGCTGTGTTCGGGCAATTGGCCCTCACGTGTCCCCCCTCCAGGCTCCGAGCTCCGAGGCATTTGTGACACTGGAGGGGACGCTGGTCCAGCGGCTGCACTTGGGCAGACAGCCACCCGATGTGGATCCGCTTTTTCTTGGCGACCTCAAGTGCCGCCTTTAGGAGACAGCGAATCCACACGGACCCAAGCCCATTGGGGGCCTTCCTAACCGGCCCTATTTGGACCTGGCCTGGAAGGCACCCGCCCGTCTTTGCGATGGCTTGCGCTGCCTCTTCGGAGCCCACGGAGTCGTCCAAATCGGCGACTCGGAGCTCCGCAGTTTTCACCGGGCGGGCTATTTTAACACCCGGTCTCCCGGCGAGCACCTCCTCCATTCTCCGGGCAAGGATGTCTGCCTTCTCCGCACTCTCCTTGCCCGGGATCTCGAGGGTGAGGGCCTCCGTTATGGCCCTCTTGGCCTTAAAACCGGCTTGGATGCCGAGGCTGGCCAGGTCTATCTTAGACCTGGCCTCCCTCATTACTTCCTCGTACTGCTCCTTGGGGCAGGTAATGGTGATCGCCGCGGTGCGTGGCAGGCGTCCCCGCCCCTTGGATGCAGTGTTGGCAGTGCCAGTGGCGGTCGATTTTTTGGCCACGGGGGGGCGGGTGCGGGTTTACCCGCCCGCCTCCCCCCGGCTCCACCGCCACTCGCTCCCTTTCCTTTCCCCTTCCCTCCTTTCCCCGCGACTTGCCAGCCGCCTGTTGCAGGCTTCTGGCTCGCGGAGGGAGGGGGGGGGTTTCTGCGTTTCCTTCTTGTTGCCCCCACCCGCTCCGGCCCCTGGTTTCGAGGGACCAGCGGGAGCAAGAGAGGGAGGGAGCGCTTGCTTCTCCCTCGCTGCAGCCCGCTTCATCGCGGGCTGTTTGGCAGACCTCGTGACCCCCGCATAGGTCGGCCTGGCCGAATCCGCGGGCGCCACAAACTCCAGATTCCTCCCTCGGCTCGCAGCAGCCCCTCCATCGATGGGCTCAGCAGGGGACAGGGATGATGCTCCCTGCAGACCCTGCAGACCCATACGGCTGATGAGACCGTTAAAAAGGTCCTCGACTTTGTTGCCGAGGACCCTTAGGATCCTACCCTCCATGTCCTCCGGCTCAGCGTCAGCCGAAGGAGATGCGGGGGGGACTTTCTGTCCGCCCCCCTTTAAATTTCCCCCGGTACGGCTCCTCCTTGTGGCAGAGGAGGCTGGGGGAACCGCATTCTCCATTATTTTCGAGATCCCTTTGAGGGGGGGTCTCACAACAGGGGACATACCCTCCCTCTCGATTTCCGACATAATGTCGTCCCTTGTCGGACCTTCCTCCTCGTCGCTCTCGTCTTCAGACCTAATAGGAGCGGCTCGCTTCCTCCTCGGCCTTCTAACGGGAGACGATCCCGGCGATCGTGGCGCAGATCGCTCGCGATGCCCAGCGTCGGAGCTCGTGGTTTTCGGGCCGAGCTTCCCGCTAGCATCCAGCGACCCCCTCAGCATCCAGTTCTCCGCTTCGAGGACTGTGATGCGCCCTCGGAGTCTCTCCATCTCGAGATTCAGGTCGCCGGGGTTAGCCTCCCTCACGCGGGTTGCCAGGTGGCTCGCGGCGGCGGATATTACCGCCGCCGCTCTGTTCAGCGCACCCCGGTACGCGCCACACAGGTTGCTGGAATTCACAGCAACCTTGTCTATGGCGCGCACCTCCTCGTAGATGCGAGCCGGGAGATCCATCGTTGGGGCGTCCCCCAGCGTCCTCATATACTCTATCTCCTTCTTCTTCCTAGCTTTGGAGAGATTAGCGGGGATCGCCGGATCCTCTAACTCTCTCTCCTTTTGCCTCTCTTTATCCTCGTTTCGGGGCCTACCACGGTAGTCCCCCCTTCTATTCAGTCTTCTCCTCTTTCCGCCCTGCTCGGCTACTGCCTCACCCGAGCCGGAAAAGGCGAAGGCCCCGCTTCGCTCACTGGCCCCGGAGAAGTTGATGCTGATGCTCGGGCCAACCACCTTCATTTGCACGTCATCATCATCCCGATCTTTATCTTCCGCCTCCGCCTCTGTCTGTTGGGCCGTTCTCTGTAAGAAGCGGTCCGCCTCCTCCAGGAATTTATCCCTATCCTTGAGATGTTCCAAACCGGGACCCCCTGTAGCACTGATGTCTGTGCTGCCTCCTCCCCAGCGAAGCGTGGCCATGCGGAGGAGGATAAATCCCCCTCCAGAACCACAACCTCCTTGCCGGATGCTCCATCGCCATCACCATCGGTCTTAGAGGGCTCCAGCCCTCTACGAGCACCCAGTTCGGCCGCCCGTGTGGCTTTCGCCCTTCCCTCCCACGCCTTCCTCGCCTTCTCCTCCTGCTCTAGCTTCAGCTTGAAGCTCTTGGGCCCCGCTCCCCCTCGAGTCCTAGAAGAACTCCTAGAGGACGAGCGCGAGCCCGAACCGCCCTCCTCGTACACCGATGATTTGGTGTTAGCGCCACCTAACTTATCGTTTTTAATTGAGTCCATTTCTTGTTTTATCCCGCTCCCCGCCGCGGCTCCACCACCCAGGGCATGCCCTCGCCGGCCGACCGGAAAACCCTCCGACCGACCGGCGCCCCCGAGTTCCCCCAGGGGAGGTGGCTATGGCTCGGGCCCCCGGATAGGCATCGGGGGCACTGGCCTCCGGCCCCTTACACACCCACGCGCAGAGGGCATCGAGGCCCAACTACGCGCGGGCTTTCAGGGGTCCCCGGGCTCCGACCCCCGGGGCACCGCGGCGGGTGCCGCCACGCGGGGGGCCCCACGGACGGTTGGGGCCAAGGGTGTCGCAACCCACCCAAGGCTTTGCCCGCCGTGGCGACCAGCATTAATTCCCGAGTCGCCGGCCGAGGTGTCCTCCGCACCGACGACTCCTCCGACCCCAGTGGCCGGGTTCGGGAGGGATGCGATCCCCGACCACTGGAAGTCACCAACGCGCCGCCGGTCTATTTCATCCGGGCGGCCAAGACCCGCCGGCCCCGACCTCGCAATATGTCCGAGCGGCCCGACGGGTCTCCCTTCACTAGCATCGCCCGGCCCCAACCTCGGAATATGTCCGAGTGGCCCGGGCGATCTCCCACCCAGGTCGCCGGCCCCGACCTCGGAATACGTCCGAGCGGCCCGGCGACCCTCCACACTCGGCAGACCGTGGGACCACGTCCCTGGTGTGCAACCACCGAGTGTGGGCCTCTCCTCCGTCCAACCCAGGACCACGTCCTGGGCTGAGTCAGAAGAGGGATACCCCCCCTCCCCCTCCTGCCGGAACACCGGCGTGCAATGGAGGAAAGAGGGAAGGGGTCTTCCCATTCCCTCGGCGAGACGGCATCCCTGCCCGCCTCGGGAACGGGGACCACCCTCCCCAACCCCACCCCGTGGTTTTTTATCGAGGTGACCTTCCTCTATGCCGGCGGGAGGTGTAGAAACATCCCCTTAACGGTCCCGGCCGACCGGGCGTTTGTAGTCAGGGTCGCCATCCCCTACCGGCTATTGGAGCTGGGTAGCCGAAGCTAACCGCAGACTCCTAAGAGGGTAGCCGGGCCCCCGGTTTTCTGTCTTGGTTTTCCTTCCCATAGGTCGGTGGGAGAGCAAGGGCTCAATCCCACACAGCCCCGACCGGCCGGGCGGCTTTTTATAGAGGTCGCCTCCCTCGCGGGCCCTGAAAAGGGCCCCCCGGTCCCCGCCAGCCTCGCGGCTGACGGAGATTACGGTGCTGCTGTGCTAGGGTACCTCGGGTTCGCAATGCCCGTATCGGGGACGGCTCCGGGAGTCCCTAGGGACACCCGGGAGGCCGCCCACGACCCCTGAGGGATGATAAGACCAGTCCTGACTTATGGTTGTGAAACTTGGACCTTGAAGGCGAATGAATGCCACCGTCTGGCTACCTTTGAAAGGGAAATTCTAAGAAGGATATATGGGCCAGTTAGAAACGATGATGGGTTTTTTAGGTCAGACACAATATCGAGCTGAAAACCCTGATGAATGGCGAAACAGTAGTCCGCTACATCAAGTCGCAAAGATTAAGATGGTTGGGACACTTGGTCCGAATGTCAGGAGATAGAGGAGTCAAGAAAGTTCTTGAACACATGATGTACGGCCCTAGAAGAAAAGGAAGACCCAGGGGAAGATGGATGGACTCTGTGGTCGAGGACCTGAGAAAGATGAATGTCACTAACTGGAAAAGAATTGCGGAAGACCGGGAGAGATGGCGAGAAATAGTTGCGCAGGCTTTGGTCCACAATGTACTGTGACGCCGAGGAAGAAGAAGAAGAAGAGAGAAGGGGGCAGTGCATGCGTAATACACGGCGCCGCTTCCAGCTAGCACCGCATCGGTGTTACCAGATGAAAATTTGAAATGTCTCTACTGAAGGCTTAGAAAATTCTCTACTTTCCCCAAAAATTCCCTACCTACCTAAAAATTTTAAAAATAGAGAAAAACAATGCTAAAATGTCCAATTTTTAGTATTTTAGTTTAATATCCGCACAAATGTTGTTGTAAACGTTAAGTTTACTGTTCAATGGTATAACCTTTGAGGGTCACCGCGATAAAGGAATACAGTTATTGTAACTAATTAACACACTGTATATATAGATGAGTAAAACATATATGTTTATTTAAGAAAAACGAAGAATTAACAAAGGTTAAATTTCTCTTAAACAGATACATTAGATACTTTACCATATTTAAAAAAATAAAAAGCACCAGTTCCTTAAAGTTATTTGAACTATAAAGAATCACATTTTTAACTTAAAGTAAATACAAAATAATATGAAAATAAAAAATTAACTATCACTTTAGAAACAAAACATAAAATGAAATGTGAGTATCAGTCGGCCTGACTGACAGTAATTTTACGACGTTTCGACCCATACTTTGGGTCCTTAGTTGATGTTATATTAAAAATTTATATTGCGAAAAAATATTACCCCAGCCAGGGTTTGAACCTGGAACCTCCCGTATACCGTGCGGGTGTCGTGCCAATTCGACCACTGAGGCTATGGTAATATTTCTTCGCAATAACACATATAAGATGGAGCACCGATTTCTTCGGTCGACGGTGTGTATAACGTCTTTTCGATATAAACATTGAAAAAACCGTGAGCCAACTTGCTTTGTCGGTTTCACACAGTACTTTTTTCGGATCAATCGTTGAGACATCATTGAATCATTCTTCCGTTGGAACACCATTACTAGGCCAGGTGTATCAAAATTCAATAAGATAATTATTCGCCAGTGATAAATTAATAAAATGTGAGTATCAGTCGGGTCGAAACGTCGTAAAATTACTAAAGGCCGACTGATACTCACATTTTATTAATTTATCACTGGCGAATAATTATCTTATTGAATTTTGATACACCTGGCCTAGTAATGGTGTTTCAACGGAAGGATGGTTCAATGATGTCTCAACGATTGATCCGAAAAAAGTACTGTGTGAGACCGACAAAGCAAGTTGGCTCACGGTTTTTTCAATGTTCATATCGAAAAGACGTTATACACACCGTCGACCAAAGAAATCGGTGCTCCATCTTATATGTGTTATTGCGAAGAAATATTACCATAGCCTCAGTGGTCGAATTGGCACGACACCCGCACGGTATACGGGAGGTTCCAGGTTCAAACCCTGGCTGGGGTAATATTTTTTCGCAATATAAACTTTTAATATAACATCAACTAAGGACCAAAAGTACGGGTCGAAACGTCGTAAAATTACTGCCAGTCAGGCCGACTGATACTCACATTTTATTAATTTATCACTGGCGAATAATTATCTTATTGAATAAAATGAAATGTATGAAGTGTATGGAGGCAATATCTTATGTTTGTCAATCATTTTACCACTAATTTCAATGTTGAAACAATTTGTTTTCTGTCTTGCTAATAAATTTTTTGTTCTTAAAATACCACTTAATGTGTCGGGATTTAATCTATTCCTGATCTTATTTTTGTTTAAATTAACTGCACTGAATATTCTTTGGACAGTCGCACTACTGCGCTTCTTCTCCATTGCCAAGTTCAATTTTTTTTACTTGATTCCAGAATTCTAACGGAGGTTTACTGTGATCTAAATCTGTATTGCCTTTTAAAGCTAGCCATTCTCTATCAACACAATTGATGTCTAAGCTCAACATTTTCTCTAAATGTACTGCTGCAGGAGAAATTGATAAAATATCTACGATTTTTTTGGGATTTAAAAAAGAAATATTTTTCAAAAATTGACAATTGTTTGAAATATAGCGCAAATGGACGCGCGACGCGAGGAGACACCGTGTATACTCGAGCGCGATCAATATATCGATTTTCCGAAGACGCGCGAGGAGGACCGACCTCTGTTTACGGCGCGCCGTTCGGCTGCGTGCACGATGCGGCAACGGCGGACTCACTTCTCGTCGCGAACTCGAGCCGAGCACACGTTCGAGCGTGAGCGGTCACGCTTGCTTACGATTGTTACTACGTAACACAGTTCCGCGAAACCCGTGCTGAAATTGGGATTGCATCGAGTTGTGGCTGCTCATATCACTTACTACTTTGCGGCCACTAGTCTTTTCTTAAATGGATACGTGCTTTTCGTTTGTGTTCATACTCTTCAAGGCCAGATTCGGATTCTCGGCAGTTGTTAGGTGTTCATAGCGATTCTCAGCGAGATGGATTATATTCTCCTTTTGTTCATTTCATTCTTTGTTCGGTTTCGATTTTCTTCATCCTTCGATAGCTCAGTAATCTCTCGTGATCGAGTTCAAGTAAAAATACAATTCGGATCTCTGCTTTCTTAATAAGCGAAAAGTTATACTTATTTCTACTTACAGTTAAGGTTTACTCGCGGCATTCATAGCCCGGTTTCGTGTATGCTGGCCTGCACGGCCTCGGTGCGATACTCGCAATCGTCATAGATTTGGGGCGCAATACTTGTGCCAATAATATTCAGGGTGCAATACTTGCGCCAGTAATCGAGCGAGGTGCAATCCTCGCTCTCACTATAAAGAAACGGAAGGGGTTTTTCTTCCTCACCGTACGAGACAATCCGGGCACCGGACTTTCCAGCCCAGCAGACGCTCTGAAGCGTCGATCGGCGACGAGCGGCGAGGGGAGCTCAGCCGATCGCGTTTTGTTTACCCGGTCCGCGCTTGTAACTACGCAAGAATCGAGGCGACGCGCTCGCCCGGCATTCGCGCAGTAAGATTCGTAGCGAGAGCACGTTTCGTGGATCACCCGAATCCTTTGTTCAATTGAGAAAGTTGCGTAGTTCTAGATTCGGACATTGTTGCTGAGATCCTTTTAAGTTACGGATCCTTATGAAAGAGATTTAGTTTCCGCGACGCTAAATTCAGTGTGAATTAAAGACAGTGCCCTCGGAATAATTAACGGATCGGCGCCTTGTGCGAGTGTCGGCGGGGTGTCCGCCAGGCACGTGCCTCGCGACCCCGATCACGCGCCTCGAAACATTTTGTACACAGCCGTAAGCGTGACAGGTGCGTGCGTGCGAATTCCATGCGACAACGGAAAGGGATATCTACATCCCGCTGACGACACGAGCGGGTGCAGAACGACGGGATCCTCGAAGGACGTTTGTGGAACGCAGACCTCGTGGAATCCCGATCCAGAGGCCACGCCACCAGCAGCGTCGACAATCTGGATAACATCTGCAACGCTAAGTACCATTCTTTAATTGCAATCCGGCGAACCGGATAACGCGTGCACCACGCTAACGCCGGCCCTGGCGAGCTAATCCGATTACTCGGATAAGTCGGCCTCACGCCAGACGAATTCTTATATAGAATCTTCAACGATCATAAGGTACCGCGAATGCGGCGGCTACCTGATTGTGCGTGATGCTAATCCGATTGCTCGGATACGTCGGCCTCACGCCAGACGAATTCTTATATAGAATCTTCAACGATCATAAGGTACCGCGAATGCGGCGGCTACCTGATTGTGCGTGATGCTAATCCGATTACTCGGATAAGTCGGCCTCACGCCAGACGAATTCTTATATAGAATCTTCAACGATCATAAGGTACCGCGAATGCGGCGGCTACCTGATTGTGCGTGATGCTAATCCGATTGCTCGGATAAGTCGGCCTCACGCCAGACGAATTCTTATATAGAATCTTCAACGATCATAAGGTACCGCGAATGCGGCGGCTACCTGATTGTGCGTGATGCTAATCCGATTGCTCGGATAAGTCGGCCTCACGCCAGACGAATTCTTATATAGAATCTTCAACGATCATAAGGTACCGCGAATGCGGCGGCTACCTGATTGTGCGTGATTAAGATCAACCGTGTGAAATAAGAGGATGCATGAGCTCGCTATTGAAAAGAAGCTCGAACGTTCATCGTGTACGCGATAATTGTGTGGACGCTACATGCGTCGTGATTCGTGTCAATTAATCCTGCGTGCCATTGTGCGTTGGTGATTGTGCGATGATATTCATGCGAAACGACATTAAAGTTGAGACCGTTCCTTTTGATAGCGGTTAATTTGCGCCGCACTACGCTCGGGATAGCGTACATTCAAGTACTAACGATATTATTATTCAGTATTCGGTGAAACAAAGCAGATCGTGCGTCTGTCGTCGTTGACAAACTTCTTTTGCTTTACTTGTTACGGTCATTCCGTTAATGATATCACAGCCGAAATATTCTCCGCGGAATATTCTCTTTTCATATCTTTTATCATAATCTCTTGCGTTCTGTCATTTATATTCTTACGTCTGCGTCGTTTTAGTCTGAGTTACTCGCGTTATAAAGTTTCGATATTTCGTAGTAGATAATTCAATATCCTCGCGCTGTTCATATTCCAGATTTATTCATAGCTCACATTGCGTTCGAGCTCATATGTTCGTCATTACTTTTCATACCGCTTGACAACTGTCAGGTAATATTATAATAACGTTTCTCGAGTGACGAACTGCGACCACATGTGTCGCACTATCTCCTATTATTATTACTCTTTATTTTACCTTGATATGTTTTATCTATTGATTCATTTAAGTGCATATTCAACTTGATATAGTTGTTACTGTCAAATGCGATATATATTTCTTTCATTCCATAATTTATGTATGTATTCTATGTTTTCTGATTTTTGTGTGAAACAATTATATTTTCGTATCAGCCTATCGGGGAAAGCTGTTGTCAATTTACTGAGATAACTATATCCCTGCTACCTGTTCGCCCTCAATTCGAACCAAATTACTTAATTCGAGTACATTTCAAACAACAATATTCTGATTGAAAAGGAAATCTGAGATAGATTTGAGATGCTAACTCAATATAAAAGTTAAGGCATGTTGTTCAAAAAACAAGAAGTTGAGCCGCTGGCATATTGAAATTAATATTACTGAGTGTAGCATTGCATCTAGCTCCTAGGTTCACTTTTTCTATGGGTAAAAAATGTTCCGGATTTCTATATTGAATTTTTTCTACAACTTGGTTTTTTAAATATTCTAGTTTTATATAACAACTCAAAATACTCCGATAAGTTTCTTCCATTTTATTAAATAGTAAAAATATTTTTGGCTCTTCAGATTGAAACTCAATATTTAGTCGAGTAATAAAAGGAAGACTCCAATCTAGGAAGTGTAAATACATATTACACTCTTGCATCCGTAATTTTTCAAAAATTGCTTTGGCTTTTTCATCAGAAGAGCTTTCTTTTTCAAAAAATGCAAACAGTACATTGTACTGTTCGAGTATTCGCACTATGCATGTGTGTAAAGATAACCATCGGGTAGATGACAGTTTTAACAATTTATGAGGTTTTATTTCAAGAATATTTTGAAAATATTTAAATTCTTTCTGCCTCTTAGAGCTATACTGAAGATATGTGTAAACCTCTCTTACTAAATTTTCAACAAAATCTGGTAACTTTTTACAAGCGTAAGCAGCTACTAAGGCTAATGAATGACATATGCATTTCATTATAAAAATATGCGGAATATCTTTTTTAATCAAGCTCTGAAAAGAGTTATGAATTCCAATCATGCTATTAGCCCCATCTGCCGCAAAACCAACCTCATTCTGTTTATAAGGTATAGCTTCGGTTTCAAAATAAGATGTAAACAATTCATATAAACCTTGAGCTGTTCCACTTGTAACTTCTAATAGGGTAAGAAATTCATCAGAAATTTCACCATTTACAAATGTTCGAATAACAATTGCTAATTGTTTTACAACAGAGGTGTCGGTTGATTCATCAATAATTACACTAAAAAAATTGTTTCTCATCTTCTCAATCAGATCTTGTTTTGCTTGCAGCCCCAAAACATTACCAACAATTGCAGAACATTTAGTTCTGTCACACGATATTTTTTTAATAACTTCTCCATCAGATGGAATACTTTTAATAAGATCAGTTAAATGATCGGACACGTTAAACGGGATATTATGCTCAGCGACAAAAGCGGCAATTTTTATTTCTACTTCTTTAGCTAATTTTTCGGTGTTTTGATATTTCATTACTTTAGGAAAACTGAATATATTAGGCATACTTTTAACAGAATTTAATTTGGCTTGATGTTTTTTACTTTCATTGTGTTTCCTTACTGCCGAAAGTCCACCTTTGTAATCATCTCCACATGCTTTGCAATGAAAAAATAAGGGTCCTTTATTACTTTTGTTTATCCATGATTTAAAGGCTGGATCTTTTTCCCAAGCGTTCCGGTATTTTTGTTCCCTGTGAGATATTTTTAATTTCTTTGCTTGTGAAGAGCGAGAGCCGCCAGAGGTAGAAGGAACTTTTTCACCGACATTTCTAGCTAATTCTTCTTGTATTTCATCGGAAGACATGTCTTATACAGCTACAGATTGTGAAAACATAATTACGTTATTATGCTTACATAACATTAAAGAAATTCCCAGACAGCACCGGTATCCTATGGATATCCATGCATATAACATCCATGGGCATTTCGGACATAAAATGATGAAATGGATATTTATATTCACAGGATATCGTGTGCTGTCTAGGTAATTATAAAGATGCAGTAGCATAAAAAGGAGGGAAAAGAGCATATAAGAAATAAAATAACTCACCGGAAGTCGAGCTTGGCTTTTGCAATAAATAAATAAACAAACGCCGAATCGAATGAGAAACTTTAGCAGGTTACAAAAATCCCGGCATATTTTTGCACCTGTGCTTGGTAATTCAATACCAACTAAGGCTGTATCCTCAGAAAAAAACTCTGTGGCTATGTTCCAAAATTCACTGTTGTGCTGGAAATCTAGAATCTATAGTAAACGTACGGTGGGGAACAACAATGAGTTCCTTTTTTCAGTGTAGTCATCTACACGCTCATGCGCGAGTAGTATGTAGGAAGCTATGGCCCGTCAAAACAAACCCCCACCACCGACCCCTCCGGCGCCGGGGGCGTGGCCAGACGGTCTGACCACGTGACGTCTGGGGGCTCTGATTGGCTGACGCAAAAGGGGGAGGGGGTAATTGTTAATTAAATGTTACGTTCTGATTGGAGAGCCATAGCTTCCCCGGGTTCTGATTGGCTTTCCCCCTAACCTGCCTTGGGGCATTTTGGGGGTAGCACGTGGTGGACGACGCTCAAAGATGGCGGAATTTTCGGTTAGCACGTGGTGGACGGGGTTAGTGTTGCGCGGCAAAGATGGCGGAATTTTGGAGTAGCACGTGGTGGACGACGCTGAGGCAGCACGCCAATATGGCGGAGGTCGAAGAGAGATTTCCAGAGTAACCACGAGAGGGAGGGAGGGGGGAGAAATAGGAATGTACATGTTCGCTTTTCTTCGCGTTGCGAGGCACGTGGCTGAAAGTGGTTTCTTTGAGAGGGGGGAGGGGGAAGTCGGTACGGAGCGGCAAGCACAGGCCGCATTGCGGTGAGCCGCAACTGATCTTTTTTTTTTAGCGAAGGGTTTATGGCTGTGTATGAGGAGAGGTAAACAGGAACGAACAGGTTCGTTCTGCAACGTGTCTATTCCTGAAATGTAAGAGAAAAAGGAATAAAGAGAAATAGACGGGAACTAAAGTTACAAAAATGTTTATTACATAAAATAATACAATGGTACGAGAAAATAAGTATTTTTTTAATTATTCTTAAAAGTACACGTTTGGACATTACAACATTTAGCGTGGTTTTTAACGCACACGTTTTTATTATGAAGAAAAATGTTACGGAATAATTTTACGATCAACCGATCATTACGTTCACAATTGACGGTAAACAGATTGAGAAACTGATTAAGGCTATAACCGATAGACATAAAATATAAAAATACACAGCAGTATTGTCCGCAAGTTTCAGAGAGCGCTCCTTGTAGCGTCGTGGTGTTCCATCGATGCGTGGTAGAATTTCGACGAAGGCGTAAGAGGAATCTGGAGTCTAAGGGCGGTAGTCCATAGCTGTCGAAATAAGTTCCTGCTCCTTGCTCATCGATGTAGAAGGCGATCCAATGTTGACCAGGCCGATCGTGATCGTCCGTGTTAGCGACGATGGCAGTCGACCTCGTCCACACCCTCGGCAGTCTGTCGGCAGGATAGACTCCCGCATATCTGACACCGAGGTTTTGCAACGTTTGTAATATTTCCAGCGAGTTCATTTTTACGCGTGTAAAGAATGATTTGTATAATTTCGGAGTTTACCTCTTTCTTCGTTGTCGCACTAGTGTTCACGGTTGATGTCGGACGTATCGGGGGGGGGTTATTAAAGTTGTATTCTTTTTGTACGCCGTCTATTATATAATATGCTTTTGCTTCTTCTTCTCTGTCGTCTGTGCGATTCTTTTCTTCTTCTTTTGCCGCGTTATTCTTCTTTTGCCACGCCTCGATATTGCGAATTATATCGTCGAGAATTTTATTTGTGTAAGGGACACCACTGTCGGTTTTCTTTTCTTCGACGCTTGCGTTCAAGTTTTCATGAGAAATACTAGTATCGTTGCTGCTGCTGCTGCTGCTGCTACTTCCACCGTCGTCGTGTTCTATTAGCCAGCGTTTCAATTTGAAAGCGTTACGTAGCGCACAAATAAATATTACATAACATTACATTTGCCTGTATTCCAAACTTGAAATCCGTGATGAGAGCAACGTTGTCAGTAGCAGACCAAGACGGGATTTATCCCGCACGGGAATAAACCCATCGTCAGGGGGGGTGTGGGGAGAGGGGGGGGGGCGCGTAGTAACAGCATCGTGCAACAGATGACGCCACGCACGACGCATTAAGTGTGGAGCTAGTTCAGTAGGCTCGACAGATGACACCACGCAATAAGACTGTCTTAAGCACAATCGTAAGATGTTATGAACCAATCACAGAGCCGTATTAGCGTAGTAAGACATTACTTACGACGGTCTTGAAATAAGATCCGAATATGACTTAAGACCGTCGTAAGTACAATCCTAAGATGTTATAAACCAATCACAGAGCCGCATTAGCATCTTAAGTCATTACTTAAGACAGTCGTGAAATAAGATTCGACTATGAATACCGGAGTATATACATAAGTACTGACAGAGGGAGAGAGAGAGATAGGTTCTACCTCTATTCGCTTCTCATCGAAAACGTGCGTTACTTCACATGCGCCCATTGCATTTTTTATATGTCCTACGATTTTTTTAATTCAATAACAATTGTGCGGGGAGGGGGAGTGTTGTGATTACATCATCGGCGTCGCGGTTTGGCACACCTCGAAGCCTCGAGCGTTTCGCGAAAAACTACGCAATGACATGGGGAAGACATTAAACACTTAAAATAGAACATTTTATCCCGGCAATTAGAAAAAAAAAAAAACATTTATGCATGCGATGAATGTTTGAAAGGAATAACAATTGTGCTGGGAGGGGGAGTGTTGTGATTACATCATCGGCGTCGCGGTTTGGCGCACCTCGAAGCCTCGAGCGTTATCGGAAAACTACGCGATGACATGGGGAAGACATTAAACACTTAAAATAGAACATCTTATCCCGGCAATTAGAAAAAAAACATTTATGCATGCGACGAATGTTTGAAAGGAATAACAATTGTGCTGGGAGGGGGAGTGTTGTGATTACATCATCGGCGTCGCGGTTTGGCGCACCTCGAAGCCTCGAGTGTTATCGGAAAACTACGCGATGACATGGGGAAGACATTAAACACTTAAAATAGAACATCTTATCCCGGCAATTAGAAAAAAAAATCATCGGCGTCGCGGTTTGGCACACCTCGAAGCCTCGAGCGTTTCGCGGAAAAAACTACGCGATGACATGGGGAAGACATTAAACACTTAAAATAGAACATCTTATCCCGGCAATTAGAAAAAAAAACAACATTTTTGCGACGAATAAAGAAATAACAATTGTGTGGGAGGGGGAGTGTTGTGATTACATCATCGGCGTCGCGGTTAGGCACACCTCGAAGCCTCGGTGATTCTGTGATAATCGCACTCTAAGAATTAAAAATAGAACGTTTTATCCCGTCAATTAAAGAAACATTTATGCTAATAGAACATTTGATCGCGGCGATTAGAAAAAACACTTTATGCAATGACTGTTTTGAAAAGAAATAAATAAAACTTACAATTAGGCGCACCTTAAACTTAAAATTACATAATGGTTTTACTTTGACAAGAGTCGGTGGTATATGCGTAAACATATAAGTACATATATAAGCGCGAGACGTGACCAGCTCGATGTCAGAAGTCGGAATATCGAGAACCGCAAAGTACCGTTTTTCTCTCTCAAAAATCGCGCAAGTGTACGTCAAGATGAGTAAGAAAAGTGTGGAATCTCAGCCCTCTGAGGAAGATGTGGAGGTAATGTTGATTATGGAAGCGCCGTTTGCGAGTGATCAGGGAAAGAATAAAACGAATGAAATCGGCACTCATTTTAACCTCCTTGACTTATTGTACAACATTTGGAATCCCTCTTGGACAGCAACGCGCAACCTAAGATTATTACTCGTCAGTTTGAGCATGACGAAGTCCGCTGAGAGTTTGAAAACGGTAACTAATTTCGACAGACGTGGCATGCGAAAAGCTCTGAAGGATCTCTACCAGTTGTGGCTCGACAAAGGCTCATTGAACCCTACTAGTTCCGCCGAAGAGATGCACAGATTTATTCGTGCCCAAATTCCTGATTCAATCTACGAGTGGTTTACGAAGAACACTATGAATGTGGAAACTTACACCGAATTGGTGATCCATTATAAAACATATATCGCCAGTTTACCGCTCGGAGCGGCGAGGCAGATTTCCGCGTCGCGCAAAGTCGTGACCAATCACGACAACGGCAACGACGGCGACGAGGACGACGACAACGACGACTACAACGACGGCGACGACAACGACAACAACGGCAACGACGACAACGGTGAAAACGTTTGCGAAAATGATGACGCCCCATTGGATCTACGCATGAAAAGGATGAAGGAGAAAGAGGTAACGACAGCGACAGCGACGGCGATAACTTCGACGGCGGAGGAAAAAGAGGATAAGAAGAGAAAGAAGCAGAATGATAGTGATGATAAGGAGGAAGAGGTGGACAAGGGACACGGGCTTGACGCATTGTTTGATCTGGCCCCCGATTGTCATGTTAAATATATTCATCAGTACGTATCTAGATTAAATAATGGGCGAATGGAGACTATGAGATCACCTGGAGAGTCCGGACATCAATTGGTACGCTTGGACCTGTACGATTTCAAGGACATAATAAACGTGGACAAGCGTCACTGGTGGAGGCACGCGAAACTGAGAAGTCAATTCTTTATCTCCTCCTCGATGACGGACCGCAAGGGACAATTGTTGCGAGAATTATTGGATCAGGTGGCGACGGATATGTCGACTATTCCGGCAATCGTGAAAGAGACTAAGAGTCTTCACTACTACGACATTTAGGTACGTATAATTTGAGACTATGTGAATAATTTTGTAAATTAATACAGTTGCTCGCGTTACAGATCGATCGTGTCGTCGAAGATTGGGCGGCGGCGATGGTGGTGGAATACATCTATCTACATACATATACGCACAGATATGAGATTTGTAAGCCTAGAGTAAAAAAAGAATGTCTCTCTGTACACACATAATGGGAAATGGTAAAATAAATGGGAATTGTATAGATTGTGTAATTGTTATTTATTGAAATGCTTTTTTTAGATAGGTTTATTCGTATCGGGGAGTGGTGAGAGAATTACAACTTTTCAGCCATTCCGAAACATAAAGCGATCAACTCGCAGTCGACGATGTCAGTGCGATCAAAAAATTCGCTCTCGCGTATCACACGTGGCACGTTCGCAGGGTCCGGAACCATGGATGCGATAGCGACAAAACGGGACAGTTTCGCGTCGACCTTGTCGGTTATCTGACACAGCGTAGCCGCTATAAAATTTATGCAGTGCTCGAGGTCGAACATAGCGAGCACGGTATTCATCGACAGGACGATACGAGTCTTGAGCGTGTCCAGACGCAGGATCGGCACATTGTTGAGTCTTCCAAATCGTAACGTCAAACCTGCTGCGACGATGGTTCTGGAGGCTTGATTGCGCGTATTCTCGTCGTCGTTGTTGCACCTACCGCCGCTGCTGGGGCTCCGCCGCAGGTGTGACATTATGGCGTGTTTTTCATCCATGAGTCGACTCCATGCGTCGGGCGAGAGATTGATCTCCTTGCCATGATAATCCCCTATGATGATGTCCACGCAAGACGGAAATCTAACGGCGATACCGACGTCTATGAATTTGTAAAACGTTTTGGTCAACGAGTATCTCCTTCCCAAGATACAGATACGATAACGCGCGATATTGGCTATCCATTTTGTCGAGCGGCTACTGTTGTCATATCTGTAAAATACAATGTGTATAAATGCCTACATAATTGGCGGGATACGCTAGTCGGTGTCAACGTCAACTTACGCGTTTCTTTCACTGTTGTTGCTCGAAGTTGGATAGACATGCTCAATATTCGATGGCAGCGTCGTCGTCACCGATCGCTCGTCGTTCCTTCTTTTTTTTTTCCATTTTGTTTCATCGTCGCAGATAGCGTTCTCACGATCGTCGTCAAAGTGATGTTGCAGCGGCGGCGATGGTTGCGTCAGCATTACCTGCAACAGTGGCTGCGGTGGCTGCGGTGGTTGCGGTGACGGCGGTGACGGCGGTGATTTATCGAAATGCTGCTCCTGCTGCTGATGAGCGCGCAATGTTGAATACATCTCTCTCTCTCTTTTTCAGCGTATCTTTCTATGCGTCTGATCGTTTGCGCCCGGTAGGTGGACCGCACAAGAATAATCGCTCGTGTGACAGGGTGTCGACTTAAAAGAAACACGTCATTCCCCTCTCCGAATAATTTTATGATAATTTACAATACTTCTTTACACCGTCGACTCGCTCTTTTCCTCTTCAACATCCTCGGACTCTCCGGTTTTTTACACCGTCGACTCGCTCTTTTCCTCTTCAATATCATCGGGAGTATCGTCACGGTTACTCATCAGCGCATCAATTCGAACGAATCGACTCAGGAGATTTCGCAGCTCTAGCAACAGCCCGTCCCTCGGACAAGTCACACCGAGCATCTCCGGTTCAAATCCGTCGATGGTTGTTACAGCTTTCGTAAATTCGTTAAATTTGTTAAATTTGTAGAATTGTCGTTTGCTGAAAAAGTACAGATTCCCATCGATAAATCGGAAAGCCGTTGAAATACCGGACGGTATTCCGGGAAATATCGCCTGAATCGAGAAAAATTGGGAGGCTTTCATTGAACACTCGTTCATCTCGGCCGCAAACTGATCGTCGTATATCACGAAGGTTCGTCCTCGGTTAGTATTCACCGCGGCGTTGATCCTCGCGTTCGATGGAAATCCAAGCTCGGAGAAATATCGTGGCCAGGTTGGTACCAGCGCTAAACTCGGGTAATTCACCAGGTATACCTTATTGTCCACAAACAGCACGAGATCGCCCGACGGCGCTTGATAGGCGGCCGAAAGTGTGAAATTTAGGGGGAGATAATTAATATAATTCGTCAACAAAAACGGTTTCCTGTAGGTCTTTCAATTTATATCGATCGACCATACGTGTCGCTTACGCATGACGTAAATTCGACTGTTAAATACCAATACGTGATCCACGCGTTGTAAGGCGCACAGATCCGTCTCGACGTCGTCTTTCGAGAATTTCGTATCAGTCGCGATCGTGGTGGCTGCCGTCGTCGCTCTCGTAGTCGTCGCCCACGTAGTTGTGGTCATCGGCGCGATCGTTGTCGTAATCGGTATGGAAACCGGAAAGTAAACGTTAAGACCGTAAAGATGTTGGATGGTAAGAATATCCTCATAGCTTAATTTGGTGGGAAAAGATTTCTTTGGCACGAATGCAAACATCACTGAATCCCCATTCGGACTATGCCTTAATCCTAGAGCGTGACCAATTTCGTGCGTGAGCGTTTGAAGCATATAATAAGTTCCCGGAGGATTCTTGTCCAGAGTTATGTGCCATCGTTCCGCGTTGTCCATGTGTATCTCCGAGACATAGTCTTTATCTCCAGTAGGGAAATACGCGTGAGCGATTACTCCGTTAGGGCCGTCCATCGATTCCAAACACATTCCATGTCGAGGATTGAGAAACGGGTGAAAGCCATCGCGAAATGATATCAGAATGTTGGGATTCTGTATATCACGCGCGAACGTCAACGACGAATTCGCCGCCCATAGATCGAACGCGGCTTGAGCTGTTGTCAGTTGATCCCCCGTCGCCCCGTGAAAGTTCCACGTGAGATATGTTTTAGGCCATTTCTGCGAGAGTGGACCAATCAAGCGCTCCGACATGTCCTCGACACCGCAGCGGGGTGTGTTCATCAATTGCAGGGTTGGCTCATTCAATTCACCGTTGCCGGGTAATTTATAATATCTCTGAAACCACACGATAGCATGTTTCATAGCCGCAGTCGTATCGTCACCTGCTGAAAACTTTTGCGCATTCCCCTGCAAATAGCCATATTTTTTCAAATAATGGACCACCGCTTTAGTATCACTAGCGTTAAATTCGCAGTTCACCGCAACGACGTAAATCGCGAGGATAACGATGCGCCAGAACAACATTATCGAGAAGTTGAGAGAACAAAGAAAAGCGAGGTGACTCACTCACAACCGAGAGACGATAAGCGTCTGATCGCGATTCGAACGTAATTGGACGCCATCGATTGGACGGACGCGGAGGGGGGGGGGGGCTATTTAAATAAGACGAACAAGAAAAGAGGAAAAAGAGGAAAAGACACGGTTTATTTGCATTTCAAATAAATGACTAATCGTCGCTATTATATAAAAGAAAAACCGAGAGACGATAAACGTCGAATCTGGGTACCATCGATTAGACGGACAGGGAAGGGAGGATGTTGTCGCTAACGATCTAGATTTAGTCACGGCGTACACGAGCGGGCTGGGATAAATAAATGAACACTAACACTAAAACATATGTATGTCGAAAACAGTTTTTTAATTTCCTCAAATGTATACAATACAAAAAATGGAAAAAATCTCGTATCCTGTCGGAAATCACAGGTGCTTCACTCGCTCCTGCCGTTCGGTCCACCATTCATGTACCTTTATCACATTCTCCATCGCGCAGTTCCTCGTGTGACGATTGCAGCGAAATGGCCTGACCGCGGTCAGCGTTCGCAGCCTACCGATGTCCTCGTAATCGGCATCGATGGTCTCGATCGTGACATCAACGTCGGGCGTATCCCCGATGAGGTCTCGCAGCCATTTCTTCTTCTCCTCTCCCTTCACGTACACAATCGAGACGGAAGAGGAAGCGGAAGCGGAATCGGAAGAAGAATCTTCCTCAACAAGTTTTCCGTACACAGCCTCTCGGATGATGCTCTTAGCGTGACAGTACTCCGTGTCGCCGGCGTTCCATCCAAGACCGTGGTGATTCCGCGTCAGCCATTTCGCTTGACTTTTTTCCTTCGTCGTCATGATGTGCCATACCCTCGGTGGAA
>JASTWR010001388.1:0-45699 GCA_030770355.1 Harpagoxenus sublaevis
CTCAAAGGTTCGCAATAGGTAATTCTGAAGAGTCTGCAAAATAATTTTAAGTTGCAGCCAAAGCTGGCAAAACGTATCCTAAATAACAATAGTTTTCTCCTGTAGCAAATCAATCGTGCATGCTAAACTCTTCATTACCATGGCATATTCTTCAAGAAACTCAATCTCGATCATTTTGAACTTTGGCTTATCTAAACGGTCGCAAAATTTCGTTTAAGTGATTTTTAATCGATAGTAATTTACAAACTGCATCATAACTTGAATTCCAACGAGTGGGACAAGGAACTAGTAGTTTAGTATGTGCAATTTCTTCAATAATATCTGCAGCCTGCAGATATTATTGAAGATGTCCCACTCGTTGGAATTCAAGTTATGATGCAGTTTGTAAATTACTATCGATTAAAAGTCACTTAAACGAAATTTGCGACCGTTTAGATAAGCCAAAGTTCAAAATGATCGAGATTGAGTTCTTGAAGAATATGCCTTGGACGCCTTGGTAATGAAGAGTTTAGCATGCACGATTGATTTGCGACAGGGAGAAAACCATTGTTGTTTAGGATACGTTTGCAGTTTTGCCAGCTTTGCTGCAACTTAAAATTAATTTGCAGACTCTTCACCTTCACGAATTACTCATAGGCAAATAAAAAAGAAATATACTTTTTTCCACTACAGACCAAAAATACGTAAAAATGTATCTGAAAATGTATCTGAAAATGTATCTGAAAGGCAGTTAAGATACTATGTTTTGTATCTAGATACAGATACAGATACTCCAATTTGAATATATTTCAGATACAGGCTCAGATACACAAAATGTATCTAGATACTGTATCTAGATACATGTATCTAGATAATACCCAACACTGTTCACCTTATAGCAATGCCGGATTAAGTAGATGAAGGTGGGAAGACGGAGAAACACAACATAAATAATGCAGCTAAAACAAATAACAGATCCTGTAATACTTGATCACAGAGAACAAATTCTAATACATATTTGAATTCGTCTCTGTATAGACATACATTTATTCAAATGTATATTATATTGGTACACAAAATATATACAGATCTCAAAGATTTTAACAAAAGTATTAAGTATTGTTTAAAATGCTATGTAAGGTGTGTATGCAGTAATAATTTTGACTTCTTTATATCCACTTAATTTGCTCGTTCTTGTTAGACTTAACGGTGTCCGATTGACCTTGTAACGTAAAGCGTGACGTATGGTTTGTCGCAATACGGCGAATCTAATGGAGGGTAATAATGTCTGTAGCAGACGTACGTTAAGCAGTAGCCTATTACCGATCCTATCACCACGTCTGAAACGAATTCCGTGTCAGATTGTAATACAAAATAGTAATCGAATCACATTACTTTAACAAAGTTTCAAATGCAGAGATTACCTTGCCAGTGATGGTGATAGTCACATGTTCTGCTTAACGCGATAGTTAGAGCGACGCAAAGGCGGCAAAAGAAACGTGCACAGTCTCCACGATTGTCCTTTTCCCGCCAGGCTGAATGTGTGCAATTTTCCGGCTAAATATAAGGCGATGAAACCGAAACTGGCTAACGCAACTGGAAACGGAATTATAATTTGATCTACTATATGCAAACACATATATTTTTATGCAAATAGTTAGAAACATATGTTATCTTATTTCTGTATGTTCTTTACTAAGGGCCATTATTTCCAACGTCTGGTATTCGAACCGACCGTTATAGAAGTTGGCTATTCTTAAAAGGTAACGGTCGGTTCTAGTTTAACAAACGTTGAAAATAGTGGCCCTTAATGAATTACTAATGCGTTTGTGCGAGTGAAATTATGGAGATATATTTGTCCACATATAAGGAAATATCTGTATTTGTTGATGTCACTGCCAACACAATATTATAACGTACACGAGGAATGTCCGCTTGGAAATGACTTCTTTCCATCCCTAACAACAACCGGATCCCCAGTGCATTTAAATCCTGGATTCATTTTTCCATCCGGAAAACACCGCCAGAAGAAAATCTGGCCTTGGACGACCTAAAAATGTGAAGAGTATGATGGAATAATAAATAACATCAATCATTATATGGATGTTATTAAAACTGCAAATCTTATTAATAAATTTGACGCGTCTGTTGTACTCAAACCTTTCGATAATAACGTACCTACTATGAGTTTCAAAATGTCTGTAATAAGACCGTTAAATCCTAGTGCTAACGTTACAGACAATACTGACTGCTGAAGAATCGACTTTATCTTTGTGCATCATGAAAAAGAAGCAAATAACGACAATAGGCATCATAAACACAAGAGGCTGGAAAAAAGTATTTTATTTAATATATATTATTTGCCAACATAATATTCTACTTATTTTATTGTTAATTCCCATTTATTAAAATCCCTCTCGAGCTATATATCTACCCATAATACTGTAGTTGGAACAAAGATTCTGTTCTTGGATTTCTGTACAACCATAATTCATCTTCATGAATTTTTCTCGTAAATGGTTCTGCTTCTTCCAGCTCCCTGAAAGCAGTCAAGTTCAGCATTCTGTTTAATGGGCATTTATGATAAAAAAAGGATGGATAATTGTGTTTCAGACATAGTAATAAACAATATTAAAAATAATTTATATTATTTATATTAAATGCAAAATATATATATTATTTCTCAAAAGATCACTAGCTGCTACTTGTCAAAAATTATATTAATAGTATAGACATCAAATATATACGTATAGGTCATATAGGTATCAAAAATATATATATACATATATGTAGATATATATATATGTATATATATGTACATATATATATATATATATATATATATATATATATATGTATATATATGCACATATATATATATATGATATATATATATATATATATATATGTATATATATATATATATGTATATATATATTTAAGAGTTGTAAAACTTATGTAAAAATATAATATAGATAAAATTTCTACTATTCTATTATTAATTATTATGTAGTAATACTAATTAGAAGGAATGAACAATTGTACTTCAGAGGTATAATAAACAGTATTGAAAATAAATATGCAACTTATTATGAATCTATCTTTTAGAAAAAACCACTATTACTTATTAAAACTTATATTAGTATTTATTCATTTATTTAATCCGTGCCTCGCGGCTCTTCTGGTTTTATACACTTATAAAATAAATACAAGGTATATATAAATTTTACATATATATATACTTTAGGAAATGTATTAATATAATTATCAATATATAAGAGAGTCGCGAAACTTGTGCTTTTAAAATAAAAATATAAATAAACTCATGCAATTGTTAACTACTACTAATTAATATTAATTACTATAGCGATTGATATTACGTTTAATGACACATTGCTAATATAATTGTAACATATTGATTGTTTAATTACACGCCCATCGAAACGTCAACTTACACGAATAGCACTGCCAGAAAAACACGTAGCAAAACGTCAAACCAGAACCATAATGAAAGTCGAAGTCCGCGTAAGTTAGTCATATCCCGGTACGTCGCTCATTTAAACTGAGGATAGATTGCGCCGGTTTTCTCCGTGTAAAAGGAGCATAATAATTGTCAATGTTAAACTTAAACGATTCATTGTGTCAAGTAACCGTGTCGGTCCGCATCCACATCGATCGAAGTAGTCAGGGCACCTCGAATCAGGGTTGCCAACCTGTGAACGCCAAGTTACCGTACTCAAGCTTTTAAAATTACCCCGTATTTGCCTTCAAATTACCGTACAGTCGGTCGCAAAAAGGTTGCAAAACTTTTTTTTTTGATGGGTTTTGGAACGCAGAAATATTTTGAGACGGCGAGCGACTCTCTAGGTGCGTTTAGTGAGTGAATGGTTCAGACAGCTGTCAGCCTGACAGAAGACTATATACAGGGTATGCACATACTAAAAGATGAAACAAGACATCGTATTATAACGTCTTTTTGCAATAATTTTATTTAATAATAAAAAAATATAAATGTAAGTAATATAAATAAAAATATACAATGTTATAGATATATTTTATTATATATGTATATCTAGATATTATACTTATATATATATAATATAAATATTTTAATTTAATAATTTTATATAAATTTTTGAAATGATTTTGTAAAAGAAGTTTTGCGGAAGAGTTACGTTACTTTAATAACACTTGTAATAATCAATTAAAGAAAGTGTTTATTATATTATATTATATATAACGTTTTATATAATGTCTTCACTAATTTTGTAATAATTAAAACTTTAAAAATCCGTTTTATACATATGTGTGCAACGACAATTAATATAATATTGTTAATAATGTGACACACAAAGTTTACATAATTATTTTACTTAACAATTTTTAGGAAAAGATGCATAACTTTTCCTAAAAATTGTTAAGTAAAATAATTATGTAAACTTTGTGTGTCACATTATTAATAATATTATATTAATTGTCGTTGCACACATATGTATAAAACAAATTTTTAAAGTTTTAATTATTACAAAATTAGTGAAGACATTATATAAACGTTATATATATATAATATAATAAACACTTTCTTTAATTGATTATTACAAGTGTTATTAAAGTAACGTAACACTTCCGCAAAACTTCTTTTACAAAATCATTTCAAAAATTTATATAAAATTATTAAATTAAAGTATTTATATTATATATATATATAAGTATAATATTTAGATATATATAATAAAATATATCTATAACATTGTATATTTTTATTTATATTACATTTATATTTTTTTATTATTAAATAAAATTATTGCAAAAAGACGTTATAATACGATGTCTTGTTTCATCTTTTAGTATGTGCATACCCTGTATATAGTCTTCTGTCAGGCTGACAACTGTCTGAACCACTCACTCACTAACGCACCTAGAGAATCGTTCGCCGTCTCAAAATATTTCTGCGTTCCAAAACCCATCCAAAAAAAAGTGTTGCAACCTTTTTGCGACCGACTGTACATTTTTCATTTCAGAAAAATATGAATAAAAAATCGAATGTAACTGATTAAAACAAATTTTATTGATAAAAACACAGATTCAGGTTCTTCCGTCATTTATATTTTAATATATATCATAATATAATGATAAATATTTGGGGTAAATATTTGGTCTAAATATTAAAGGTCGGCAGGAGACCCAGGCCAGAGAGAAACATGAGAGCGGCCATCCCTTTGTTCTTGCGGTGGACGCATTTTTCGACGCGCCGCCTGAAGAAGTGGAACCAAACTACGCTCGTCACGGTCGGTAACGGTACATAGGTGCGTGTCCGTACTATGGTTGGTGTCCAAACTACTGAAAATCGATAAGGTGAATGAGTCAGACAAGGACCGACAACAATCGCTCCGTCCTTGTCTCACGTATCACGTTACGGTAGGCGAGCTAGCAGCGGCGAAGCCGAAATTTCCTTTTACCCGACTCGCTCAGTCTTGCTTCTCTTACGCGCTGCGTTCCGTTCAACTTCAAAAATTAATATCTCTGGTTATATTTGTCGTAGAGAAATCTTTAAAAAAGCATTTTAAAGCTAAAGAGACAATCTTTTTGAAAAAAATAGTTTAAGTTACAAGAACATGCAAATTCCAATTGTTATAAGCAATTAAAATGTTTAATTAATTTTTTTACTAAAAAGTGCATTCTTAAAATTTTTTTAAATAATGCTATCTTATTCTCTACTTCATTCTGAAAGTACACATATTTTTTATTTTATGAAGAAACGATGGATTCTATCTTTTTATACAATTTTAATGACTGAGATGCCGCGCCGTGCTTGCGTCTCTGGCTCGACCAAACGTGGCACGGCACATCGATTTCTTCGGAAATCTCTTGTATGTACATACAGCTTATTAATAATATAATATATAATGTTGAATATAATCAAAATTAGACAAATCACATTTTTGTTATGAATATTACATTTTAACAATTGTGTAGTATTCTGGTAAAGTAAATTGTTTTGTTTTACTGTACAGCGCTGTATAATTTAATCGTTAATTTTCTTTTCTGTTTTGAATTGCCGGAATTTTCTGTAATAAATGTTATGCTCCAATTTTTCTTATTGGGAAATTTATAAAGTTATATAAAGTACAGTGTAAATTTCAATTTTGTTGAACTCCACGCAGAAGATGAAAAAATAATAGCGTGGTTACTTACAGACTTGTAGAGCGCCAAAAGTCTGGGTCTAATAGGAATTGTCCGATAAGAAAATTTAGAGTACAATATCCATTGCAGAAAATCCCAGCAGTTTAAAACAAAAAAGAAAATTAACGGTCAAATTATACACTGCAAGTAACAAAATTTACTTTATCATCAGAAACAATGCACAATTTTTAAAATGTAATATTCATAACAAAAATGTAATTTGTATAATTTTAATTATATTCAATTATAAATTATGTTATTACATTATATTGTATATTATGTCATTCATATTGTACATTCTTCCTACAAGAGATTTCCGAAGAAATCGATGTGCCCTCTGCTATTTGATCGAGCCAGAGCCACAAGCACAGTGCGGCACAACGCGGTGCAGCCTCAGTCATTAAAATTATATAAAAAATAGAATCTATCGTTTCTTTATAAAATAAAAAAATATGTATATGCTATCAGAATAAAATAAAGAATAAAATAGCATTATTTTTAAAAATTTTTAAATGTATTTTTTAATAAAAAATTAATTAAACATTTTAATTGCTTATAACAATTGAAATTTGTAATTTATTGTAACTTAAAACTATTTTTTTTCAAAAAGATAGTCTTCTTAGCTTTAAATCCTTAGCTTAATTTTTTAAAGGTCTCTCTACGACAAATATAACCAGTGATATTAATTTTTGAAGTTGACTTCTTCATTTTTCACGAAAATTGTATTGCTTATAATTTGCAAAAAAAATATTTTGGACGAATAAAAATTATGTATCTGCTTATTTTATGTATATGTCATGTAAATGAAGTTTTGCAATCAATTTAAAAAATACGAGGTCATTTCTCGTTCGATTTGACGTGGAATATTGCCCATATATATATATGCAGTATAATAAATTAATATAATATATATAAAAAATGTATTTTTTTAAGGATATAGTAAGATAAGTGGGGATCTCTATAGCGGCCCCCAAACAAAACTAATTTGGATTAGGGACAAGGTGAAGGTTTAATAATTGATAACATTATCTGTGGAAAATTTCATATTTAGCTTTTTCTTGCCTCATTGCTGGAATATCATTAAGAAACGTGTTTTTCACATTTCATTTTTTTCTCTGCCCCTATTATAGATATCAAGTATCATAAATCATTTTAAGACATTATGAAACATGTTTTTCTTTAGAATTTTCCACGCCAAAACTTGACTTGCAGAATCGTTTAAAATATTCAAGAAATTTTTTTGCACACTCCTTAAGAGAAGCACCCTTGGAAAAAATTTAGAAAATGTATATATGTTACATAAAAGACTATCTTCCCAAGTCGAGTTTTGGCGTGGAAAATTCTAAAGAAAAACGTGTTTCATAATGTCTTAAAATAATTTATGATACTTGATATCTATAATAGGGGGAGAGAAAAAAATGAAATGTGAAAAACACGTTTTTTAATGATATTCCAGCAATGAGGCAAGTAAGAGCTAGAAAGATATGACATCTCCACAGATAATGTCATCAATTATTAAACCTTCACCTTGTCCCTAATCCAAATTAGTTTTGTTTGGGGACCGCTATAGATATCCCCACTTATCTTACTATATTCTTGAAAAAATACATTTTTTATATATATTATATTAATTTATTATACTGCATATATATATATGGGCAATATTCCACGTCAAATCGAACGAGAAATGACCTCGTATTTTTTAAATTGATTGCAAAACTTCATTTACATGACATATACATAAAATAAGCAAATACATAATTTTTATTCGTCCAAAATATTTTTTTTGCAAATTATAAGCAATACAATTTTCGTGAAAAATGAAGAAGTCAACTTCAAAAATTAATATCACTGGTTATATTTGTCGTAGAGAGACCTTTGAAAAATTAAGCTAAGGATTTAAAGCTAAGAAGACTATCTTTTTGAAAAAAAATAGTTTTAAGTTACAATAAATTACAAATTCCAATTGTTATAAGCAATTAAAATGTTTAATTAATTTTTTATTAAAAAATACATTTAAAAATTTTTAAAAATAATGCTATTTTATTCTTTATTTTATTCTGATAGCATATACATATTTTTTTATTTTATAAAGAAACGATAGATTCTATTTTTTATATAATTTTAATGACTGAGGCTGCACCGCGTTGTGCCGCACTGTGCTTGTGGCTCTGGCTCGATCAAATAGCAGAGGGCACATCGATTTCTTCGGAAATTTCTTGTAGGAAGAATGTACAATATGAATGACATAATATACAATATAATGTAATAACATAATTTATAATTGAATATCCTATCTTAAAATTGCCGTGTTAAGTCGATAGTTGAATTTATTGTTGCCTCTTTTCCGCGATGCTGATTGGTAATCTCGCTGCGCTTACTTCGTGAACAACTGCCATCGCGTATTTTGATAGTTGCCTGAATAAAGGTTATTAGTGTAATAAAGTAATATGTTAATAGAAGAGAAAGAAGAAAAGAAGGAAGAAGATGAAGAGTATAGGAAGGATATCTTAACAATCTTTGAAAGATTGTAAGAGTATAACTGATCAAGGAGTGCGCAGTTTGAAAAATCTCAAGTAACCATATTTTATATTATATAAAGAATATGTTATTTTCAATGTTTGTTTTAATGTTTATAAGCACTTTAAGTATTGAATTCTTTCTATATTTTACAGATATACTTGTGTGTATCCCGCTCCACGTACATTTATTATTTTAAATCAGGATATTCGGACTATGAAATACATTTTTGCTTTGTAGAGGGTGATTACGTGGCTGTATATTGGAGCGACAAATGGGTTAGAGGATACATTGAACGTCCAGATCCATCGGGGGTGAGAAGCGTAGTACGATTACTCGATTCCGGTGGTTACTGGCAATTTAGCAATTCGCAATGTAGGCCATTGATATATAATTATTTGAGCCTACCCTTCCAAGCGATCAAAATCTTTTTAGCAAATATTCAGCCAAAGAATGGTAACTATGTATTTCCGTTATATGTATACTCTTTTTCCAGATTATACATCTCTACTAATTCAGAATTATTTATCTTTAGATATATAATTATACTTTGATGTTACTCTTTTGCAGGTAAATGGTCGACAGAAGCTTACAATGTGGCACAAAATTGTTCCTCAAAGGGGGTTGCTCAAGCACAGATTGAATTCGCAATCAAACTAATGTTTATGCAAATATTTATTTTATTATACAAAATTACGGGGTAAGTAATTTTTATCCGATCTCCGAGAATCTCTTTGCAGGTGTACAAATTAATTGGAATTAATTGATTTTTTTTTAAAGCTAATTTCTCTTACTGAAGAACGGACATGCTGAACAAGTAGCATGGGAGCAGATGAAGCCAGAAACACTTGAATCCATCTGTACATAAGAGTTGTAAAAAACTCTACAATTTTCAGGTTTCCTACCGAATTATTCACGCATAATTCACGGTTCTTAAAATTAGTCAGTATGGACTAGAATTTAGTACAATCGCCATTGATAATCCCCTTTAATCCCCATTAATTGATTTCGCGCTTTTTGACTTCTTTACTCATATACTTCCTCGTAACATGACTGAAATCGCTGTGAATACTCTGACATACATATTTCCTAATGGTTGGTTATTTACGTAGCGATAATTCAGTATATATATCATTCTAACAATAAACAATAAGACTATATTTCGCTGTACAGAAGACATACAGATATTTTGATCGCGTTTAAGTAGCATTTATAGTACTCCCTTAAACATTGCTCAGAAAGAACGCACTTCTGTAAGCACAAAACTCGTTTCAAACGAGTTCTGACAAGTACAAAAGATTTGATTTAGTCCGAACGTAAGAACCTTTTTTACAATACTTCTCCGAATTCTATTGGCCGCGATATTTTCTCTCTTTTATCTGAGAAACTGAATTCTTATCGATAATGTGCGAGACAATTCTTTCAGATAATTTCATATAATCATATAAAACTGCTTTCATTGTAAGCGCCTTGAGACTGTCGTAAAGAAAATGCAACCGTGCTTAACCCTTCTACGTCTTTATTATACTTTTGTATATATATTGTAAAATAGTTTTCCGATTGTAGAATATTTATATTTAGAAAAAGAGAGAAATTTATGAACATTTGCTATCATATGGATCGTAGAGTAGAAAACAATATCTTTACCTTTTACAAAGTAGTATCACATCTAAACTAGAATGTTGTATCGAATAACTCAGACAAATTAGGAAATTCGTCTCTACGTGACTCATCTATTTCTGATTGGGGACGATTCGAGAACTTATTGAAATAATTTCAATTTCTGTTCACGTTTAAATTTAGGTCATCGTAGATTAAACTTGTTACCGTAGTAGTTGTTGTTAAATGTCGCATTTCATTTAACGTCCCGCGTTATTTTTTTAAACTATTTAAAGGTTACTAATTTATTTAAAGATTTGTCTTACAAACATTATTTTTCAGTAACTTGTAACTGTTCTGCACAACTTCACTATAGCATAAATTTACTTTATGCTTGCTAATTATTTTCTTAATTTTACCTTACCGCAAGTTTTTTTACACATCTTTTATACGCCTTGTGTAAAATATAGCATACTCAGTACAGCAAAGAGAACAGTTGTGTTAAGATTTAAGCCATTGTTTTGTATTGTAGAACAGAAATAAAGATGTTTTTAAATAGCCAAATTGTCGCGTAAAAATTTTCTCACCCGTATTTTGCTAATTTTTGAAATGAACAGGTGTTTTTTTGGTATTGCGCTTTCCAGATTTCATTTAGCAATTTCCCGATCGAGCATATCGTGTCTGAATATCTACGTATCGTTACTGTTAATTAAGAAATCCAAAGAACTACATTTTTCTCAATTTAGTACAAATAATAGTACGTATAACCTTGTCAACTTTTTACTCTTTTTTTTTAAATTTTTTAAATGTCAAACTATCAAATTCCAGTCCAAAACGCACGATACATTTTATATATAATCTCCTTTACACATGTGCATGTGTTTAGTAAAATTTATTTCTATATACATATGTAGATATTTCTACATACAGAAGTGTTATGTTTACACACTTTTTATATTCGAAATGAAACGGGTATATAATTAATTGGAAGCGTCAGACAGAAGAAGAGGAAAGGCCGAATTTACAGTAAGCGGCGCGACCGAAGTCGCTTAACCTATGTAAAAATAATCCTCTAACCTCTGAGATCGCCAGACTTAACGCTTCCTCCCCTGAGGACACCAAGAAAAAACCCCCAGACTTAACGCTTCTTAATTTTTATTTATGGGAAATTTTAAAAAATAATCAATATATGTTAAGACCGTTAAGATATAAATCAATACAAAAAAAATAGCCATACGGTCCAAGCTTGGATCTTAGACAGCTCAATATAATTATTCTCTATATGTATTAATACGCGTATTTTCCAACATATTAAACTGCGCGCCGCTTATTTGTCGGACTTAAAACACAGCTATTGTTGGAACATTAGAAATTCCCTCTCCTTGCCCTAATTAAATCGATATCGATTTAATATTAAAATCACTGTAAAAACTTATTGCAAAAAATATTACCCCAGCCAGGGTTCGAACCTGGAATCTCCCGCATTCCGTTCGGGTGTCTTAACCAATTCGACTACCGGGGCATGTGGTAATATTTATCGCAAAAAACCTTAAAAAATAAGGTTCACAGAGTACAGAAATGACTGCGCGAAGATTTCATGCAACGAATTAATAATTCAATTATTATTGAGATCATGCAACAAAATTCTCAGGAAGTGTGTATTATAATAAGTTTCCGTATTACATGGATGTCAAGGTGGTATTATCACGCAAGGACAATATTTTGAAATGCATTACTAATTGTGTCATTTTATTCATATTTTGTACAATGACAAATCCTTTGTTATCTATACCTATTTCATGTTCCATTTTAATATTTGTTGGTAAGGAGGTTCGCCTATTATCACTTCTGTCCTACTGTAAATCTTATTTTTTAAAGTTTTTCATAAGTAAAAATAAAAAAATCAACATTTTTTTCTTATTTTTATTTGTAGAATATACTCTCGCAGTTTGTCGGTTAAATCCTGGGACACCCTGTATATGTATATAATATTAATTGTATAATACATATATTGTACAGGGTAAGTCACTTAACAATAAAACCGACCACCCTAATAACTCCCACAGTTTTGGAGATAGAAAGATGTACTTTAAGTAAAAGTTGTGTGGTATCAAGGAGGACATCTTGTGGAGATAAACATTTTTTCCCAGGTGGAGGTGCTTAGAAGATTTGAAGGTCATTTATTTTTATTAATGGTACTATGCATTTTCAAACACCTATGACTACTTCAGTCATACTTTTCCAAGACAGTTTCAATGGTCATGGATATTCAAGGTCATGGACATGAGAAAAGTTGAAAAAAGGAATTCTGAATGTTTCCAAAACATTCAGAATACTTGCTTCCGAATACTCGCTGTTTTATTAATTCAATCAAACCGAAATGTTATTATTTATGTTTAATGCGTGATCGTAATCTGTGTTACTTTATTTAAGCTCCAAAGGTACTAATAATTCAAAACTACAGATGTTCAAAATGGTGACCAGTTGCCATCCACAACAAGACTGTCTAAATCGATCACCCACAGACTGCGTTATACGTTAAATTGTCCTGGACAATTGTAGTACAAGCTCGTTGTATGCGTTCTTTTATGTCTTCTTTCGTAGTCGATGCGTCACGATATATACCTACATCTGCTTTTAATTTCCCCCATAAAAAGAAATTGGTAATTATGCATTTTAGGGGATGCACCTCCGATGACCTTGACATATGTTGTCAAGGTCACCCTCCTGAGTGACCTTTAGAAGGTTTTAGCCGTCGCTCGTTTTTTATTAAAAAGTTATTAACAAAAAAAGTTTGAAAAATATAGCAGTTATTTTGAGTATTGAGAGTCATAAACGACTAATATGTATGTGAAAATAGTACATGTATGAACGAAGGAAACTCATTTAAAGCAGCGAATTGTTAGTATATTGAATAGTCTTTTTGTTAAAGCAGAGAATAGTTGGTATAGAAAAGTATATATACAATTTTATATGTTAGAAAGCATAAATATAATGTATTCTCTGCTTTAATTTAATTAAAAGCATAAACTGTTATCTGTTTTATATGAAGCAGTGAATCGCTGATATACTGAACAGACTTTTTGTTAAAGGAGGGAATAGTTGGTATAAAACTGTACGTACAATTAAAGATAGTTTACAATTATAATCATACAATTATTGTTAGAGCAGAGAATACTTTGTATTTGTGCTTTCTAAGACATAAAATTGTATATATACCTTCATATACCAACCATTCTCTGCTTTAACAAAAAGATTGTTCAATATATCAGCGATTCACACTGCTTTAAATAAAGCAGATAACAGTTTATGCTTTTGATTAAATTAAAGCAGAGAATACATTATATTTGTGCTTTCTGACACATAAAATTGTATATATATTTTTCTATATCGAAATTATTTTCTGCTTTAACAAAGACTGTTCAATACATCAACGATTCACTGCTTTAAATGACTTTCCTTCGTTCGTATGTACATGTAGGTACTATTTCCACGTACATATTAGTCGTTTATGCCTTTCAATACTCAAAATAACTGCTGTATTTTTCAAACTTTTTTGTTAATAACTTTTTAATAAAAAACGAGCGACGGCTAAAACCTTCTGAAAATCACTCAGGAGAGTGACCTTGACAACATATGTCAAGGTCAATGTCATCGGAGGTGCATCCCCTAAAATGCATAATTACCAAGAAATTTAATGGCGTGTAACGCAGTCTGCGGGTAATCGATTTAGACAGTGTCTTGCTGTGGACAGTCACTGTTTTAAAAATTTGTAGTTTTGAATTATTAAATAACCTTTGAAGCTTAAATAAAACACACAGATCACGATCACGCATCAAACATAAATAACATTTCGGTTTAATTAAATTATAATAAAACCGCGAGTATTCTGTTTCGGAAACATTCAGGATAACTTTTCCTTTTCCCAACTTTTCTCATGTCCGTGACCTTGAATATCCATGATCATTGAAATTGTCTTGGAAAAAGCTTCAGTCGTAGGTGTTTGAAAATTCATGGTCCTATAATTTAAAAAAATTAAGATGACTTTTAAATCTCCTAAGCACCTCCACCTGGGAAAAAATGTATACCTTAACAAGATGTCCCCTTTTACTTGAAGCATTTCTTTCTATCTCCAAAACTGTAGGAGTTATTCGGGTGGCCGGTTAAAACCACCCGAATAACTCCTACAGTTGAGTTACTATGTATTCTAAAACATATATTTTTAATAACATGTATACATTGTCATTAAAAATACATAATGTTTTCTATGTATACTATGTGTATACATAGAAAACATTACCTAAGGGTAACTCAACCTGTATGTATTGTATACACATAGTATACATAGAAAACATTATGTATTTTTAATGACAATGTATACATGTTATTAAAAATATATGTTTTAGAATAAATGGCGCGCGCGTAGCGCGCGCTTGTAGTGTTCTAGTAATTAAAATTATACAAATTACATTTTTGTTATGAATATTACATTTTAAAAATTGTGCATTGTTTCTGATGATAAAGTAAATTTTGTTACTGCAGTGTATAATTTGACCGTTAATTTTCTTTTTTGTTTTAAACTGCTGGGATTTTCTGCAATGGATATAGTGCTCTAAATTTTCTTATCGGACAATTCCTATTAGACCCAGACTTTTGGCGCTCTACAAGTCTGTAAGTAACCACGCTATTATTTTTTCATCTTCTGCGTGGAGTTCAACAAAATTGAAATTTACACTGTACTTTATATAACTTTATAAATTTCCCAATACAAAAAATTGGAGCATAACATTTATTACAGAAAATTCCGGCAATTCAAAACAGAAAAGAAAATTAACGATTAAATTATACAGCGCTGTACAGTAAAACAAAACAATTTACTTTACCAGAATACTACACAATTGTTAAAATGTAATATTCATAACAAAAATGTGATTTGTATAATTTTGATTATATTCAACATTATATATTATATTATTAAAATAAGCTGTATGTACATACAAGAGATTTCCGAAGAAATCGATGTGCCGTGCCACGTTTGGTCGAGCCAGAGACGCAAGCACGGCGCGGCATCTCAGTCATTAAAATTGTATAAAAAGATAGAATCCATCGTTTCTTCATAAAATAAAAAATATGTGTACTTTCAGAATGAAGTAGAGAATAAGATAGCATTATTTAAAAAAATTTTAAGAATGCACTTTTTAGTAAAAAAATTAATTAAACATTTTAATTGCTTATAACAATTGGAATTTGCATGTTCTTGTAACTTAAACTACTTTTTTCAAAAAGATTGTCTCTTTAGCTTTAAAATGCTTTTTAAAGATTTCTCTACGACAAATATAACCAGAGATATTAATTTTTGAAGTTGAACGGAACGCAGCGCGTAAGAGAAGCAAGACTGAGCGAGTCGGGTAAAAGGAAATTTCGGCTTCGCCGCTGCTAGCTCGCCTACCGTAACGTGATACGTGAGACAAGGACGGAGCGATTGTTGTCGGTCCTTGTCTGACTCATTCACCTTATCGATTTTCAGTAGTTTGGACACCAACCATAGTACGGACACGCACCCATGTACCGTTACCGACCGTGACGAGCGTAGTTTGGTTCCACTTCTTCAGGCGGCGCGTCGAAAAATGCGTCCACCGCAAGAACAAAGGGATGGCCGCTCTCAGGTTTCTCTCTGCCCAGGGGCCCAATTCTGTACACGCCTACCGACAACTGTCGATTCGATAAGTTATCGACGTCTGTCGCTTGCACGACCGACACAGACGGATTAAACCTATTCTGTACCACGGTCAAAACGACACCCATCGTTGCAAGCGACAGTCGTCGGTACGACTTTATCGAAAAGTACAGTCATACATAAAAGTGAGTTCTCAGCCAATAGCATTGCGAATTGTAGAATGATCTTAAGATTTTCAAAAGAAAAACATTCTTGAGTTGGTTGGAGTCGGTTAAATCGTTACCGTGACACGTGTTACGTTACGTTAAGTGTTAATCATATATTTAGACCCCCTAAATTTAAATTTACAGAATGTAACTGTAAAATTGACGTTAATTAATTTAGACTTAGGTCAACGCACAAAGAAAGACATAATGTAACAAAAGCGTGTGACACGCTGTTACGTTACATGTTTCTATGACGTTAATCAAAATCCAAGTTGTAAAAACGAGTCTAAATATGCGATCAACGTTTAACGTAACGTGTAACGGATTTTGTGCAAAATGGGCTTTACCAGCAAGGTATGTAAATATTTATATTCCGGTAATAAATATCTGTACGTAATGGACTGATTAAGAACTCAGCGCGGTAAGTAGTGCACACGTTATTCTTGTTTAGTTTAATGCCTTTATTAATTGAATATGTCGGCTTGCTTGAGCCATTTTCTACAGCAATGTGTTTTACAATGTATTTTTTAAATTGTAAGTTCCTTGGTGACCCCAATGATGTGCGAGACTTTAACACTTCGTAATGCATACCCGGTTATGATCACCGAGGGACATACAATTTAAGAAATACATTATAAAACACATTGCTGAAAACGGTTCAAACAAGGACCAAAACGTTCAATTAATAATGGCATTAAATTAAACAAGAACAACATGTGCACTGCTTACCGCGCTGAGTTGTAAATCCATTAACAAATACTCAAAGATGTAAATATTAATTTATAAAGAAAAATAAATATATATTCTGCAGGTTATTGAGTTACATATATTTTATTATAATAACAGTTGTTAGATATATAATTTTATTTATTACATTTTAGCACAAATGAACCCGTGCCTTAAGGACATCAAGTGCACAATACGAAGAATTGATTACTTACATGGAATCACATTCCGAGTTTGCAGCTGGCAAGTTTCTAACAAAGGAAAAAAAGGTACATCACATAAAACAATGGGAAAAATTAACGATAAAATTAAACGCATTGTCTAGTGGCACTCAAAAATCAACCAAACAATAAAACGGTAAGATATTTAGGTAATTAATTAGCTACAGACTCTCGCTATTAAAACTAAGAATAAAAAATAAAAATTGGGCTATGAGAGTCAAACGCGGTTATTCGTACGTGAGCTTAAGTCAAGTACTTGTTATTAACAATTATTATAAAAACTATTATTTGTATCGAATTATAGGTTTTATCATAATTTTAAATAACTAGTACTTGACTTAAGCTTACGTACGGATAATCGTGTTTAATTCTCACATATCTCAATTTTTATTTTTTATTTTTAGTGGTAAATATTTTTTAGTAAAAACTGTATAGGTACTTTGATTTTCCAGTTAAATTGTCATAATTTTCTTTGTGCAATGTTAAAATTTTTCACTTTTTGATGCGAAGGTATTATAATGCATAGATATGTTCTATTATTATTCATTTACATTGCTGAGTGAGAAATCATAGCATTAAATTAATGTTACTGTTGGTTAATGTTTATTGCATTATTATGTATATTAATTATAGCAATTTTGCTACATCATGCTTACTGTACAATGTATATTAATGTCCCATTTACTCTGTAGAATATTAATCTTTAGAATATTAATCTTTGTTGTGTTAGAATTTTGGAAAATCAGGTATTGAAATGTGAATTCTTAGAGAACATCTAACTATATAAGTTTATTGTTTTAGAACTGTACTATTTTTATTAATCAATATAATGTATAATATTAATTGCTTTTCTACACACGGAAAAAAAATTTACTTGTAACAGGTAAATCTTGCTAGGGACTATTGGAGTAATTTATTTCTTTGTAGCAATAAAATTTTACTTGAAACAAGTATATTTTTCGTGTATTTTTATACACGTGTATACACGGAAAAAAAATTCAAGTAAAATTTACTCGTTTCAAGTAAAATTTCATTGCTTGAAAGGAATAATTTACTCCAATAGTCCCTAGCAGGATTTATTTGTTACAAGTAAATTTTTTTTTGTGCAGGTTTGGAGAGATATGAAAAGTACTGCATCAAAGAAAGCATCCAAGCTTCGAAATGAAAGGCAGAGAACAGGCAACTTTCCTGTAACTGCACAACCCTTGGGTACGATGGACCAGCGTGTCATTGCCTGTATAGGTTTGGAATATGTCCAAGGATCTGTCAACTGTCCTGACAGTACTCCAGAAGAATCTGTAATCGATAAGCCTAATGAAGATAATTACAAGAAATATTTAAAATAATTCATACATGAATTTCTGTGCTAAGACCGTATATACGTTGACGTTGCAATCGTGGTTCCAAAATGTCTATCAAATCCATAGCAATTTCTAGACTTACCCTATATAAGTTAATAAACATATCATCCGATAACTCAAATGGATCATGATTATTTCGCCACTCCCTTCTTTGTAGACGACGTTCCATATTGTTTACTCTGTTTTGTAACAACAATTGTTTCCAAGCGAGAAACTCGTTTGCCATTTTCTTTGCAGTGCTGCAGGCGTTGAAAATCATATTATTACGCTATTATTCCTATAAACAACTTACTGTGACAGCTTTTGCAACTCTTACATACCTAACTATTTACGTATTCGCTGGCTTTTCAGCACACCCTTTGCCAGTCAAACTGCAGCCACACTTGGAGTATAAGTACCTGGTGCTACGAGATAAAAAAAAATATATTAGATGCTTGTGTGTGTAACAATCGTGCACAAAATACTGTTATAAAAGAATTAATATATGTGTACATACCATGTATCTTTACGTCTGTAGTGCGTACACTTGGCACTAGACACTATCATTTCTCTTGAATCTTGATAATGACCAGTTTTTACTGGTATTCGCTGGCCTTTCAGCATTCCCTTCGCCAGTCAAACTGCAGTATAAGTACCTGGTGCTGCAAGATATAAAAAAACAAATATATTAAATAATTGTAACAATCATGCACAAAATACTGTTGTAAAATAATTGATATATGTATACATACCGTGTACACATATATTAATATAATATAATTTGTTCCATTTTTATGTTGTAAATAAAATTTACATTATTTTCAGATTTGTAATCCTAAATTAAAAATAATAATATATGTGTACATACCGTACGATCCTTATGTCTCTAGCGCGTACATACATACACTTGACACAAGACGAGAGTGACACAACACTTTTCTTGATAACCTATAAACTCTTACTTAGTTACTTCTTTCGCTGACCAATCAGACGGTTTAAAAGTTGTCGGTAGAACGTTATCGTCCTACCCGGGGTACCTCGATAAAAGTTGTCGGTCATAACCGACATCGTCGGTCATGACCGACGCATAACCGACGGTCGTCGGAACGCGTTCGTCGTTAGGACGCGTACAGAATAGCTTTTATCGATACGTGTCGCTCGACGCTGTTAACGACACCGACGACCATCGGTAAACGTGTACAGAATTGGGCCCCAGGGCCCGTATTCTGTTCCTGCTACCGACAACTATCGATGTCGGTAAGCGTCGTTGCGCAGGTTTTCCATATCGTATAAAAGCTGCGCCGACACTGTTAGCGACACCAATAGTTGTCGGTAGCAGGAACGGAATACGGGCCCAGGCAAGGATGCCAGACTCGCGGTTTTTGCCAGCCACTACCAGCCAGTGGTGGGGATGGGCAGAGATGCCAACTTTGCATTTCAGCAACGCAGCCGGGCGCTTCGGCTGGCTTCGGCCAGCTTCGAGCGGGAAGAGGATAGACAGATCTGCTGTCTTCTTCTTCTCTCTCGAGCTATGGCTATTGGCTAGGCGATTTCGGATCTCGCGAATGCCGAGTTGGCGAGGCGACCAGGCGACGCGTGACATTATATCGGCGCGCGACATCAATTATCGATGTATTTTCCTACATATAAATCTAAAAATTAAATAAATCTAAAAAATTCTTTATTATAAAATTATTATATATATATTTTTTTACATGTTAATAAAAAATTAAAATTTGAATTAAAAGATAAAAATCCACTCTTGGCCAATATGTACGTTTCTTTATTTAAAAAGAATCTGTTTATTTGACAATCTCTATTTAAAGAATTAATTTCAGCACAATGATATTATTAAGTACTAAAAAAAATTATAGTTTATACTATTCTTCTTTCTGTCATTGAATTTATTTGCCATTAAATGTATAACGTACATATTGTTGCTCAACGGAAACCGCGAGAAGGTGGTTACTTGTTCGTAATAGACATCTCAATCGCTTGTGGAACATAAGTATGTAAAGGAACTTGCTGTCGTGTGTGCAGTATATACATGCATATACCAATACATTTCCCTCCTGACGGAAGAGACCACCACCTTCTCGCAGTTTCCGTTGAGCAACAATATGTACGTTATACATTTAATGGCAAATAAATTCAATGACAGAAAGAAGAATAGTATAAACTATAATTTTTTTTAGTACTTAATAATATCATTGTGCTGAAATTAATTCTTTAAATAGAGATTGTTAAATAAACAGATTCTTTTTAAATAAAGAAACGTACATATTGGCCAAGAGTGGATTTTTATCTTTTAATTCAAATTTTAATTTTTTATTAACGTAAAAAAGAATATATATAATAATTTTTTATTGAAGAATTTTTTAGATTTATTTATTTTTTAGATTTATATATATGTAGGAAAATACATCGATAATTGATGTCGCGCGCCGATATAATGTCACGCGTCGCCTGGTCGCCTCGCCAACTCGGCATTCACGAGATCCGAAATCGCCTAGCCAATAGCCATAGCTCGAGAGAGAAGAAGAAGACAGCAGATCTGTCTATCCTCTTCCCGCTCGAAGCTGGCCGAAGCCAGCCGAAGCGCCCGGCTGCGTTGCTGAAATGCAAAGTTGGCATCTCTGCCCATCCCCACCACTGGCTGGTAGTGGCTGGCAAAAACCGCGAGTCTGGCATCCTTGATTCATAGTTTTCAAGATCGTCTTAAGTAATGTCTTGAGACGCTAATACGGCTCTGTGATTGGTTCATGACATCTTAAGATTGAACTTAAGACGATCTTAAATAACTATGAATACCGGCCCTAATCGCGATTATTCCGATTATCCGCCATGTTGGTTCCATTATGAGTATGTACAGTCGGTCGCAAAAAGGTTGCAACACTTTTTTTTGGATGGGTTTTGGAACGCAGAAATATTTTGAGACGGCGAACGACTCTCTAGGTGCGTTTAGTGAGTGAGTGGTTCAGACAGCTGTCAGCCTGACAGAAGACTATATACAGGGTATGCACATACTAAAAAATGAAACAAGACATCGTATTATAACGTCTTTTTGCAATAATTTTATTTAATAATAAAAAAATATAAATGTAAGTAATATAAATAAAAATATACAATGTTATATAGATATATTTTATTATATATATCTAGATATTATACTTATATATATAATATAAATACTTTAATTTAATAATTTTATATAAATTTTTGAAATGGTTTTGTAAAAGAAGTTATGCGGAAGAGTTACGTTACTTTAATAACACTTGTAATAATCAATTAGAGAAATTGTTTATTATATTATATTATATATAACGTTTTATATAATGTCTTCACTACTTTTGCTTACGCTTCTTGAGAAGATATATCTTCTCAAGTAAGCAAAAGTTTATGCATCTTTTCCTAAAAATTGTTAAGTAAAATAATTATGTAAACTTTGTGTGTCACATTATTAAAAATATTATATTAATTGTCGTTGCACACATATGTATAAAATGGATTTTTAAAGTTTTAATTATTACAAAATTAGTGAAGACTATATAAAACGTTATATATAATATAATATAATAAACACTTTCTTTAATTGATTATTACAAGTGTTATTAAAGTAACGTAACTCTTCCGCAAAACTTCTTTTACAAAATCATTTCAAAAATTTATATAAAATTATTAAATTAAAGTATTTATATTATATATATATATATAGGTATAATATCTAGATATATATAATAAAATATATCTATATAACATTGTATATTTTTATTTATATTACTTACAATTATATTTTTTTATTATTAAATAAAATTATTGCAAAAAGACGTTATAATACGATGTCTTGTTTCATCTTTTAGTATGTGCATACCCTGTATATAGTCTTCTGTCAGGCTGACAGCTGTCTGAACCACTCACTCACTAAACGCACCTAGAGAGTCGTTCGCCGTCTCAAAATATTTCTGCGTTCCAAAACCCATCCAAAAAAAAGTGTTGCAACCTTTTTGCGACCGACTGTACGCTGTGTACGGTTTTGGGTGGGGTTATTCATTATTGTGATACAAGATAATTCGAATTACTTATTACTTTAATGATACTCTTGATATTTTCGTTGATTTATAGTTTTTCGCCTTTTTGAATAAAAAAAAGAAAAAGAAATGCGCGGTCACTCATTTATAGCCGCCGTGGCTAGTAACAATTTCATTGTCACTAGAGAACACAAGCTTACACAGCCGAATTAGCTCTCGGGCGAGTACGGATGTGTAGCGTTGTGTCGACAATTACGGCAATTGGAAAACAACTTGTGTCGCCGTGTGCACGAAAGTGTCTAGGGATATTGCAATTGGAAAGCACCCACTATGCGACTGTGTTTGTGTCCACGATGCTAGAACTATGTCCGAGTTTCGGTTTAAGCCAATCAACTTGTAGCTCTTACAGAAAAGTAGCAGTTTCATTGGCTTAAACCGAAACTCGGACACAGTTCTAGCATTGTGGACACAAGGCTTAGGCTGCGTTCGAGGAGCGCGCTTTTAGCGCTTTTACATCATTCTATCCTTGTTTTACGTGTAATGAATAATAAAGATAGAATGATACAATAGCGCTGAAAGCGTGCTCCGCGAATGCAGCCCTAAGCTTGTGTTCTCTAGTGACAATGAAATAGTTACTAGCCACGGCGGCTATAAATGAGTGGCCGCACATTTCTTTTTCTTTTTTTTTATTCAAAAAAACGAAAAAACTACAAATCAACGAAAATATCAAGAGTATCATTGAAGTAATAGGAAATTCAAATTATCTTGTATCACAATAATGAATACCGTGCACAGCTGTATGTATGTCGCTTATCAGAATTATGATCGCCGCTTATTCTGATTGATTGATTGTTATCGACTATTGTCTGGAGGTTTATTGCCTCTTATATTTTCCGCAAGAGGGCTCCTGTGTATCCTCATAGGACCTGCGCTCTTTTTTATAAAGTCGCTTAATTATATTCAATTATTGTTGCTTATGCATCTCAGCTATAGTATAGGTTTTGGTAATGCTGGGTCTACATAGAGGTTGTAAGATGTAAGCAGTAAGCTATTGACTAATGGGATTTTTACAATTCAAACATAATCGACTGTGGTTGGTTAATAGCTTACTGCTTACATCTTACAACCTCTATGTAGACCCAGCATAAAAGTTCCGTATACGACTCACGTCTGATTTTGATTTACTTTTGCAGGCACGTATATAGTAGGTACTAAAAGAAGTCGAAAGCCAAAGTGCTAACTTGCGGAAATGTAATACAAAATTATTACCACCCCATGCAAGGGTGTGATTACAATAATTTCTTCATATATGAAAAATAATGAACGGAAAAACCTATACTAGCTGAGATGCATAAGCATCAATAAGCGACAGCATAAAATAAGCGGCATATATGATGTGACTCGAGAGTTTATAATAAGCGTACATAATGTAACACAAGACTATTTCCATCCAAAGCAACGTACATACAATAGCCCTGGTGAAAATAATTTTACAACAATTTACGTATTTCTACGAAAAATTACAATCTTCTACAACAAATCACAAATTTCTACAAATTTGCGAAAATTGTAGAAATTCATGGTAAATTGTAGTAAGTTGTAAAAAGTAATAGAAAATTTTTACAAGTTTTAACAACTTTTTACGAACATATTTATGAAAACGTAGTAAATTGTAGAAGTTGTAGATTATTGTAAAAATCAGAAATATTAATTTACAACTATCTACAACATTCTACGAATAATATATTATCTTAAGACCGTTAAGATATAAATCAATACAAAGGAAATAGCCATACGGTCCAAGCTTGGATCTTAGGCAGCTCAATATAATTATTCTCTATATGTATTAATACGCGTATTTTCCAACATATTCTACGAATATTTTTTATGAGAACGTAGTAAATTGTAGAAGTTGTAGATTATTGTAAAAATCACAACTATTTACAACTTTCTACAACGTTCTAAGAAAATTTTTTATAAAAATTGTAGTAATTTGTAGAAGTTGGATTATTGTAAAAATTACAACTTATATTTACAACTTTCTACAACATTCTAAGAATATTTTTATGATTAAATGTAGTTTGTTGGAGAAGTACAACATATATATGTTTATAAAAACAATATATAGATCTGTTTTCTATTCCTGCACTGTTAAACTAATGCACACTATTACAGTAAGTTAGAGTGAAACAAAGTATATTTGTCCCACTCTAACTTATATTGCACCGTGCACAGTGTGCACTAGTTCAGCAGTGTGCAGGAATAGAAATAGACCTTATTGCTCATAGAAAGTTGTAGATTTCAGCATAGTCCGATGTAAAAATGTCGAACATGTCGCATATTTACCCAGTGAGAAGGCTGATGTCGAATCCCAGTAAACAAAATTTCGTTTCAGCAACATTGCAGTAACGTTAAATTTAAGCTGTGCGACTTTTTTTGTGTCGTTCCAGAAATGTTTTTGCAACGTTGCCACAACCACAAATGTCCTCACGCATTTTCTCTTCATATGGAACGTTCTATTTGTAACGTTTATGAAACGTTTGTAAAACATATATAAAACGTCACTGAAAAGTTTGTTTGCAACGTCCCATTTGCAATGTTTATGAAACGTTTGTAAAACATATATAAAACGTCACTGAAAAGTTTGTTTGCGACGTTCTATTTGCAACGTTTGTGAAATGTTTGTAGAACATACACAAAACATTATTTTCCATTATTTGAGTTAAAACAGATGACATTTTTGTGACATATTCACATTTATTTTCTTGTGGAAAATAATTAACAAAAACATTTTTATTATTTATTCTCTACGAGAGAATAAATGTCACCAAAAATGTCATTTAAAAATCATAGTAAACACAAAGTAACAATAACATAATAGACGATAAAATATAAGGTATACGTGTCTCTTGATATCGTTCTTATATAGACTGTTCGGTCAAATTTTAAATACGAGAAACAGATTCCATTAGATGCCATCTATCGGAGAAACCGAATACTAATTTAATATTCGGTTTATCCGATAGATGGCATCTGATGGGATCTGTTTCTCGTATTTAAAATTTGACCGAACAGTCTATATATGCTCATCTCTGTACGTCGCGCATTATGCGTTCTACATGTAGCTCGCACATATATCGTTGTTGAAACATTGTTATGTTACAATTAAATAAAACTTTATATAAGTATGTAACACTCGTACAACGTAGTCGTACAGTAAACATTTTAGTAAAATCAGATATATAATGTTATTAAAACATTTCTAAATGTCCCAAAATGAACGTTTTACATGAAAAGTTCATGCAACATTTTATAATAAATGTTTTAGAAACGTTTCATATATAATGTTAAGCTTACATTTTAAATGGCACATTACAAATTAAATGTTCTCTAAACGTTGCAAAACGGATAATATGTAACGTTACAAACTGGATGTAGCTTGAACGTCACGCAACGTTTCATTTAAAACGTTCCAAATGTTTGTTTTAAATACCGAAATGGAATGTTTTTGCGACGTTCTGTAGATGTTAGAAATAAAACGTTTTACTGAAACTTCTATACAACATTGTATAAACATTTATTATGAAACGTTTTAAATAAGATGTATTCTTCTCGAATGTAACGTCACCTGAAGGTTTCATGTTTAGTGGGATCGACGTCGAATCGACGTCAATTCAACGTCGATTCACCGGAAACTCATCGACATCGAAATAATTGACATCGAAAATCAACCGATTTCGATCAAATTGTTTTGGCATCAAGAGTTGCTTCTTTCTAAGTTATTTGTGTTCAAAACTAAAAATTTTGTCTAAAATTAAGAGACTATCACCATATGAGAGTATACAGATATAGTCATCGATTCGATATCGATCGACATCGAATCGATGACTATCTGCATACTCTCATATAATGATAGTCTCTTAAGACAAAATTTTGCAAGAAAGAAGCAACTCTTGATGAAAAAAAAAAAAAAACAATTTAATCGAAATCGGTTGATTTTCAATTTTGATGTCGAAAAGTTATCGATATCGAATCGATAACCGACATCAATTTTGTAAGAAATATATATATCACTTTCCGTACGTCTGCTAACAATAAGTGTAACATATGTAGACAATTACGAAACGTCTTCATCAATCAATGTTGTAGCACAGTGCGGAAGGTGACTGACTCAAGAGCCAGGGGTTTCAGGTTCAAATCCAGCGGTGGTAAGCAAATTAATTTTCTAAGTACAATATAAATTTATTTTATTAAGCTTGCACGTAATCAAGATTTTTAGCAATAAAATAATGTTCAATGAAAGAAGTAGTTTATATTTTATTTTATAGTATATCTAAAAAGTTGTAGTGTTAACTACAACTTTTTAAAAATTTCTACGTAAATTTATGAAAAACTACAAACATGGACCAAATCGCGTATTTTTGACGTAAAAATACGTAAAAATAGTTTGAAAAGTTGTAATTACATTATAAGGAATTGTAGTTTTTACGTAATTTTCGCGTAAAAAATTGTAAAATTATCGGACTATGCTGAAATCTACAACTTTCTATGAGCAATAAGGTCTGTTTCTATTCCTGCACACTGCTGAACTAGTGCACACTGTGCACGGTGCAATATAAGGGTTGGTTTATAATAGCCGTAACCGTTAATTTAGGCTGGTGCCGTAAAAGTTGGAAGATAGGAAACCTGTACTATCGTTTATAATTGGATTATAAACGGTAGTACGGGTTTCCTATCTTCCAACTTTTACGGCACCAGCCTAAATTAACGGTTACGGCTATTATAAACCAACCCTAAGTTAGAGTGGGACAAATATACTTTGTTTCACTCTAACTTACTGCTATAGTGTGCACTAGTTTAGCAGTGCAGGAATAGAAAACATATCTATATATTGTTTTTATAAACATATGTTCTACTTCTCCAACAAACTACATTTAATCATAAAAATATTCTTAGAATGTTGTAGAAAGTTGTAAATAGTTGTAATTTTTACAATAATCCAACTTCTACAAATTACTACAATTTTTATAAAAAATTTTCTTAGAACGTTGTAGAAAGTTGTAAATTAATATTTGTGATTTTTACAATAATCTACAACTTCTACAATTTACTACGTTCTCATAAAAATGTTCGTAAAAAGTTGTTAAAACTTGTAAAAATTTTCTATTACTTTTTACAACTTACTACAATTTACTACAATTTACCATGAATTTCTACAATTTTCGTAAATTTGTAGGAATTTGTGATTTGTTGTAGAAGATTGTAATTTTTCGTAGAAATACGTAAATTGTTGTAAAATATTTCCACCAGGGCTATTGTATGTACGTTGCTTTGGATGGAAATAGTCTTGTGTTACATTATGTACGCTTATTATAAACTCTCGAGTCACATATATGCCGCTTATTTTATGCTGTCGCTTATTGATGCTTATGCATCTCAGCTAGTATAGGTTTTTCCGTTCATTATTTTTCATATATGAGGAAATTATTGTAATCACACCCTTGGGGTGGTAATAATTTTGTATTACATTTTATACGCTTATTGTAAACTCTCGAGTCACATATATGCTGCTTATTTTGTGTCGTCGCTTATTGATGCTTATGCATCTCGGAATTATTGAAAATTCGCAAGAGGGTGCCTTAATTCCCCCCCCCCCTCCCAGGGCCCCTTTATTGCTACATATCTGTGGTACTGTGGCTCCATCTGGAGCCAGAAATCCATTGGGGACGAAAAAAGAAGAAGAACTAAGATTATATTAATCCAAAAAGGAGATTAATTCAAGAAGTGAAAAAAATACAGTTGAAAATCTCTTGCGACCATATACATAAAAAAATATTTTGTCTCCTAAAGTTTTTGTAATATTTATCACTGCGGTGCGTATAACCTAAGTATGTACGCATGTATTTGTAGGTTAGTTTGTTACAAAACATATTCCATGCATTATAAAACAATTATAAATTGTTAAATAAGTAAATTTTGCAATAAATGTGTCTAGTGACAGTGTGGGGTACCTTGTGACATAGACTAGATATAGCAAATAGGTTATAGCGTGATCTATATATGTGGTCTATTTTGGTATTCTGTAGATTATGAGGAAGATTGAAAGTTTTTTCAAGATGGACAAAACTTCAGAAGCAAAAAAAAACCAAAACTAGCAAAGCTAAGGTGAACGAGAAGACAATGAAAGTTGCGGTTTCAAGTTGTCAGAGAAAATCACATAGCATTCGAAGCACAGCGAAATCTTATGTTGTCGTATTATAAATAAAGAGAGCGTTTAAAATTGCTTCGGATAGCGCCTACCTAGATCCCGTGTCACACTTTGGGTATATTCCGAACGATACCTGTTTGGCTTAGTTTTGTTTTTTGATGTTGGCAGCCACTTAACTAAACTAACCGAGAAGTGTTCCGAACCCAACATAACCTGCAAATAGGTCAACGGTTAGAGTAATACGCAGACCAAAGCAAGTAAAACCAAATAATAAGTTTAAAGAGAAAATATTTATTAATTTCGACAACGATTGGCTAGCTAAAAGATGTTAATTAAAATTTAGAATTTATTGCGAAAAATATTACCCCAGCCAGGGTTTGAACCTGGAACCTCCCGCTCTCCGTGCAGGCGTCGGCCCAATTCGACCACTGAGGCATGTGGTAATATTTATCGCAATAACAAACTTATATACCTATCTTATTATTAGTTCCAACATTAGAAAACTGCGCGCCGACTTGGTTTGTCAGACTTTCAACACAGCTCCTGTTGGAGTATATCCCCTCCCTTCCCCTTAGTTAAATTGATTCGATTAAACTAATGTTAACATCATTTTTTAGGTCGATGATGTGTAATAAACAGAAAATAATGGTATATTCCGCCAATAATTGATTAACGAAAAAATATTTATTAATTTCGACAACGATTGGCTAGCTAAAAGATGTTAATTAAAATTTAGAATTTATTGCGAAAAATATTACCCCAGCCAGGGTTTGAACCTGGAACCTCCCGCTCTCCGTGCAGGCGTCGTCCCAATTCGACCACTGAGGCATGTGGTAATATTTATCGCAATAACAAACTTATATACCTATCTTATTATTAGTTCCAACATTAGAAAACTGCGCGCCGACTTGGTTTGTCAGACTTTCAACACAGCTCCTGTTGGAGTATATCCCCTCCCTTCCCCTTAGTTAAATTGATTCGATTAAACTAATGTTAACATCATTTTTTAGGTCGATGATGTGTAATAAACAGAAAATAATGGTATATTCCGCCAATAATTGATTAACGAGAAAATATTTATTAATTTCGACAACGATTGACTATAAGCTAAAAGATGTTAATTAAAATTTAGAATTTATTGCGAAAAATATTACCCCAGCCAGGGTTTGAACCTGGAACCTCCCGCTCTCCGTGCAGGCGTCGTCCCAATTCGACCACTGAGGCATGTGGTAATATTTATCGCAATAACAAACTTATATACCTATCTTATTATTAGTTCCAACATTAGTTCCAATAAGTTTAAAGTTGATAAGTTAAATAAGACGAAATGTTCAATTTGGAAATTCAAGATCGCGACAACAAGATATACAACTTCTTAGTGACAAAAGACGTTTATAATTTTGAGGTGATTTTGAGATGATTTTAATAAAAAGTTGTAGACATATAAAATAAAATTGCTTTTATTAGTGTCACCACGATATAATATATAAAAATATAAAATAAAAATATGAATTTTTATATATGTATGTCCTCATTCAAATTTATATTAACCGCAAGATAATTTTTTATTTGTTCCCTTTTGATGATTCCTTCTTGTTGTTGTTCTGAAGTAATAATCAAGGGTCCATGATCTTCTATCTCGTTTGGGAGGATAACTGGACATTCAATCTCATCTCTTTGCATGAGACAAATGTTATGAAGAACACAACAGCTAATAATATAGTAGGCTCTTAAAATAATTGTATGTACATAAATAATTACCTGTATGAATCAGGTGTTCCTAATACATACAAAGCAATATATAATTGCTTTTCAGGAGAAATAACAGGACCACTTTCTTTAGTTTGCAAATATGGCTTTAATATGTTTAACAAAAAGTAAAAAGTGGTGCGACACATCCTGGAAAAACCACATGTAAAATTAAAAGCAAAATGAATAGCTTATTTAATTATTATGTGTTGACTCACCGAAAATGGAATTTAAGTTCTTGATTATCATAAGCATAGATTACTGTGTCAATAAAATTTTTTACTCGCGGCTTTTTTGTACGATTATTTTCGCGATTATTTTCTTTAAGAAAAAATTCGACATCTTCATCATCACTCTCACTTGAGCTAGAACTTGTAAAAAGCACGTCAAGTATCATTGCTTTATTTCTACTCATTTTTACTATTATAATTTTTATTATAATATTTTTTTATTAACTTTAATTAACTTTAAACTATTATTCGGTTTAATTTGCTTTGGTCTGCAAATATAGCGTATCATGTAACCGTTGACCTATTTGCAGGTTATGTTGGGTTCGGAACACTTCTCGGTTAGTTTAGTTAAGTAGCTGCCAACATCAAAAAACAAAACTAAGCCAAACAGGTATCGTTCGGAATATACCCTTTATTCAACGCTTTGAATCAATTGTCACGTGGTACCCTTCTGCCTGTCACACAATACTCCATCAGTTGGGTAAAATGTGACATTTTGCACATCTTCATTACATTGAGTTTTTTAATAGATTATAATATTTTTTTATTTATACCAATATGCCTATTTTATTGCTAAAGCTTCAACATAAATGCTAATAAAGTTAGTTATTACAAAATCCATGCTAAAAACAAAGATTTATCGCACAGAAAAAAAGTGTCACAAGGTAGCTTATTAGTCTTCTCTAATTATTAATATTCGTTAAAACAATTAGTAAAAAATGTCTTCTTTTCGCAAACTGAGTGAATCATGAAGATGCAAATCAATAATAACAATTGAAAAAGCAATTATAAGTATATAGATCTTCATATATTTGTATTTTGCAGTTGTAATTCAACTAATGAACTCAGATAAACTTATTCATATTCCGATTTTATTTTTAATTGTTTTATTTCGATCTTATATATCTATTTAAGATCGTCTTAAATACGATCTCGAGACGATCGCCGAGACGGTCATTTCACTGGATGGGTTTTAAAGCTGTCCATAACCAGACTTAAGACGATTTTGAATATAAAATCGAATTATAAATGCTGCTCAAAATCTTGTGGGACACTTAAATTCCGTTTCATTAATCAATTCTTGAAAAAAAAATTACCTACATAATGTTTATGTATTAATAATGTTGAAAATAGAATAAATATATGTAAATATAAGTATATCATACATATAGTAGATATATTAATATCTAGTTTTTACTCGTATAGAATTTGATAATAGCTAAATGTCACATCAGAAAAAATTACATCATTTTATAGTGATCCAAAATGATGAAATGACTTGAAAGAAATAATTCCAAAAGTAAATGCATTTAAGTAGTAATTAATATGTATTTTACTTACAAATTATTACTGAAAATATATTATAACAATAAAATGTTTGTTTTATAAATTTTGTAATAAAAAATATCGATATATGCGTACATCTATATAAAATTAAGAGTAACTATGCTGTGTTTTTAAGTATTTTTATAGATTGTTCTAGATCATTATTTTGTAACATTTAATTTGATGGACCTTTACATGCACACATACATAGCTATGTAGGTATATATATAAATTTTTAGTATAAGTACAATTTTTAATATAAAGCAAATTTAATTGTCTTGAAAACAAAATCTTGCACGAAAAAGTTTTATGGCATGTTATTCTTGATTTATTCTTTTACATAGAATAGTTTATCTTTGCGCGCTGATAACTGGACACCCTATATATAAGGCGAATGGTGGGGAGCTTGATAGAAACTCAGAGAGGGAGTTACTTCTGGCTCAGTTTGCTCTTGCACGATCTTATGCGAGGTCACCCTTTGCATCCCCCCTGGTATACGCTAACTCCCTCCGAGACACCCTCCTCTTCAATTTCCTTCTTCGCCTAGTCTCCGTTTCATCTTCATCGTATCTTTTCGCTCTAAAAAAATCTTACTGTAAAAATTACTTGTGTTGCAAAAGAAAAATTTTATAAAAGCAGAAACCGATCCCCGTGCTATTTTTGGAGTAAACTAGTAATTTGTTGTGAATGGATGATGACGACTACAAGATATTATTGGATGCTGTTAATGTCATTATTGCTGATATTTGGATGCATTTCAGGTTTGTTACGCGTGCAGTTTACGCAATTTATTTATCATATATTTTTTATTATTAAAAATGTTATTAAAAATATTTAATTGCTTCAGTCACCAATAATCTTTTCCTTTTTTAATAAATTTTGCCTTTATTTGTTTTAATATAATTAATGGAAACTATTATTTATTACATTAATCTCATATGTTGCTTTCGAAATCGCCCTATATATTGGAAAGCTTATTCACGTGCACTATTTTTGTCCCAGGCAGTTTTGCTTGCTTAATATAACGCTTACGTATTTTATGATACTATTGCACCATATTTTCACCAATAATATATACTTCAATTAATATTTAATATTAAATATTTAACAATAAACATTTAATTTTTGGAAAAGCATTATTGTGTATATAAAAATTAGTTATAAAATATATTGACAATCAGTAAAAGGATACAAATATGGCTTATGTTCTATCTCCATGCAACTGCGAAATATATGCGAAATGCATGGAATGCGAATCTAAAATTCTGACGTTGTGTGACGAAATATGCGAAATCTTATTATGCCGTTAAAATTTGTATATATATCAATAATAATAAATATATATGTATATACATACATATATAGGTATGTGTATAATATACAGGGTGTCCCAAGACCTCACCGACAAACTTTGAGGAATGATAGGTCACACAGAGAGGATCATTTTTTGTTAAGAAACATATGGTCGCTGACGCGACCTTAAAGAGTTATGCATCCGAAAAGTCAGATCTCCGGTAAAATGTTTTAAACAAATAAAATTTATTTTTTCTTGCATGTTCTGAAAATTTACAATAATAGCTGTTCAAATTGCCTGCCCTGTACCTCATTACATTCTTGACACCTTCGCAGCATTGATTGTCCAACTCTGTCGAGTATGGCAGGGTTGTTTCGGATTTGTTGAAACGCAGCATTTATTCGGTCAATCAGGTACAGGGTACAGGGCAGGCAATTTGAACAGCTATTATTGTAAATTTTCAGAACATGCAAGAAAAAATAAATTTTATTTGTTTAAAACATTTTACCGGAAATCTGACTTTTCGGATGCATAACTCTTTAAGGTCGCGTCAGCGACCATATGTTTCTTAACAAAAAATAGGGGGATTCAAATAAGTTGAGGTTAACGGTTTGACAGGTTATGTATAGGTTATGTCGGGTTAAACTCACTCTTCGTCTTTTTCTAACCTACAAAGAATTAACTTTTTAACCCGACATAACCTGTTAAACCGTTAACCTCGACCTTATTTGAATCTCCCTAATGATCCTCTCTGTGTGACCTATCATTCCTCAAAGTTTGTCGGTGAGGTCTTGGGACACCCTGTATAATGTATATCACTCTATATATATTATATATTATACTTACCATAATATCATGTGTTTTATAAAACGTATTTATTCATATACCCATATAAATGGTTAAACAAACAATAAATAAAGAATAATTTTTCGACATAGGTATCTCTCATCATGTATCATGAAAGAATAAGTCATTTATTTTATACTGATTATTTTATTATTTAATAACCAATCACATTTGAAAATAGAATATCGGTTTTTGTCAGAGCTGACCCGTTTTGCGTTCAAAATTTTCTACAACGTGTGCAGCACGTGCTAACCAGATCGAAATTGGAGTATGCGCGCGGCGATGTCGTATTTATAGATCGCAGACGATCCTCTTTAAACTACATTTTTCGCAGTATTCCAATTCCGGGACACCGGGATTGTTTTAATAACGTTATATCCGACTTTAAAATTGTACAACAAATGTCATACAAATTTTCCAATTCTACATTTTTCTACAAATTTTTATTGTAACTTAAAAAATAATGATAACATTTCGCAAAATTTACGATATTTTCTTGTGTTATTTTAATGCAATATGTACCTAAAGCTAAAACTTTCAGAATATCCAATAGTTCATATACAATATACCTAGTTCTATTCAACTTATCAACAACTACAATCCTCTCATAATCCAAACTTTAGTAAAAGCTTGAGTTAAATTTGGAGGATTATCACTCTGCTTTCTAATTTTTGTTCTTATCAGTACCATGATCTTATCTGTCCGGAATTCGCGATTTCTGTCTTCAACGATTCTCTTGTACTGTAAACTTTTCTTTGTTCGATTGCTTGCCGTGAGCTTGTTTTCCGTGACGTCGCTAACAAGCTCAGCTCCAAATATAATATTGCATAATAAAGTGCACTTTGTTTTCAACGCGTTGCGAGGTGAACTTTCTGCAGCAGAAGCAAAGATAATTGCAAACGCTATAATTATTAGTCTGCTGCAAAGGATAAGGTAAAAGATAATAGAATAGGATTATGAAAGAGTAAGTGTACAAATTTTAATAAATATACTATTCATACAAGCGCGCGCGCGCGCGCGGATAATTACTGTAAAATAAACTTCAATAAACAAAAGTATGTGTAAATAATTGTAACATATTTTATGCATATTTTATTTGTAAATAAACCAAGTAATTATAAATTATATACATATATATATATATTTATGTATAAATAAATAATTGTTATATGGACTATACATACGTGTGTGTGTGTAATAAATAAAAAAATAGATAATTTGTTTAAGTTAATACAAAAGATAATATAAATTATTTATTATTAATATAAATTATATTAATATAAATTATAACATTTACCATAACATATACACATAAATCATTGTAATAAAAATTAATTAGTTTAAATATTAAAATACATATTATATGAGCACTTTGAGCTGAAAAAGACAAATGGATAAGTTGCGAAATCTCCAAATAGAAAGTTATGAAGCTGCATTTGAAGCCAATCTACAAAGGAGATTTAAAGTAGGTCACGTTTTTCCTTGCTTATTTGGTTTTAAAACTGTGCGCATACACAAAGTACCGGCCCTCTTTCTCTCTTTTCCTCTTGAAATTTACACGCGTATTTAAAGCTACGTATATTTTCGCATCTCACGTCAAACTTTAAAGCGTAAATTTCCGCGCGCACCAAGTAAAAAGCTCACATTCAGTCATCAGACGAAAAAGTCAACTTACACCAAGTGAAAAATTTTGCAAATGTGCAATTAAGTTGATACATATTGAATGTTATAACGATTAAATGTTAACTGGTCTGTTAAATCTCGGTATATATGTAGAGGAAAGTCCCCTATTATGAGATAGGTTCCTAATATGAGATAACAGGGTTTCTTTTAAACTATTAGCTCCTATCTGGGCCTATTAGTTTAAAAAAAACCCTGTTATCTCATATTAGGAACCTATCTCATAATAGGGGACTTTCCTCTATATGTATACATATATGCGTGTAAAAGTCTGTTTAAAAAAAATTATTGTAACAAGTTACACAAAGAAATTTTTGAATTACAAAATTGAGATTTGTTTTTTAAAAAACATACTATGCATAATTTCAAAATAGATAAACTTTATTCCCTAAAATATGTACTTTTAAGACAATTCGGAAATAAGTTCATCAATTAGGCATCGCATGCGAGAATTGGATAATTCCGTTAAGTGGCATGGTCGATATCGTTTACAGAGTAGAACAGGCGTACTATTACAGGCTATTGCAGTTGCATTACAGAGAGCAGAGAATCCGCTACAATTAACGTGATTATTTAACGGCGCTCTCGTTGTATACCCGCAATGTTTATTCGCTATTCGCTCGTTACCGGTGTTGTATGCACTTCTCTATACACGTGTCCACGTGTAATATCAGGGGTCGGATTTACCCCACGGTTATACACCGTCCACTCTCTATGTTGACCAGGCAAAACTGTGTCCAGGAAACTGCAAAACCGTATTATCGTATTATTACCGTAATAACGACATTCGTGTCACATTTATTGCCATTTATCGTAGAGCTACTACACGGTATTAATTATATAATTATATGCTGATTACACAGAAATAATCCCGTTTCAATCTTGTTTGTGAATAAATAATTTGCTTAAAAATTAAATGTATATTTCAGAAAACTTGTGTTCAAAAAAGTGTTTATTTTAAACGTGCGTTATACAAAAAAAATTTATAATTAATCCAAAAATAAAAAATAATCTAATATTTTGTAGAAATATAGCGTAACATAAATTTAATCACTTAATTATTTTTTGTTTTAACAGAAAGATAGTTTTAAAAATGAAAGTATCCCTTTAAGAAGACTGACATTTTACATTCTTGTTAAAATTTTTGAAATTATAAAAAGAAATAAAAAATGTCGAATATACAATTTTAATAAATAAATCTTTGCGTTACTTACCTACTGCTTATATACTTGTGGCTTCTTTCATTTCTCTATACATACTCTTCACATCTTTAGACATTAAGGTATTTATGACATTAAGATATTGATTTTTACTTCTGGAAAAGATTATCCTTATCTTATAGTACATAATTAAGATATATAAAAAAGTCTTATGAAAAGCTTTCTTATGAAAAATTTTAATTGTATCAAATAGTACTAAGGATAATTTTTCATATAAAGTAGTGAAAAAAATTTCAAAAAAAAAAAATTCTTCGCACAATATTGTAAATATTATAAAAACTATGTTAAAAACTATAAAATTTTCTACTTGACATTTATTTATATTTGTTATAATTTTACAGATATTAACAATAACGAGAAAAATCAGGCTGAAAAATCATCTTCGAAGAACTGTTATTCTGCTAAAGATAATTAAGTGATTAGGTCTATATGTATTCTATTCTTGTCCTAGGTTGATTTAGTAGGATATCTTTGTTAGTACTATATAACGTCCTTATTAAAAAAAAATTTTTGTAATATAATATATAATTTTTATATAAACAAGTATATATATATATTCTCTGTATAAATATATTATACATATAACTAAAATTTCCTAAATTCCTGAGTAATTAATATCAATTTAAAAAAGAATTAATATAAATTAAAAAGAATTAAAAAACACAGTAGTGTTTCGCACCACGTTCACACGAGTAACGAGACAACAACTTAAAAGTACCTTCAAGTATGTCAAGTATGGTATCCCATTAATAACGACTGGACTAATCAAATTCGTAGTAAATTTAATAGCTTGGGTTTTTATTATATAAAAGTTTATTATATAAAAGTGCTTTTATAAACCTTTCCCTAAGAAGGGAGATATTTCAACATAAAGTCTAGATATTATAAAATTTTCATTTAAGAAACATTTCCATTGTCGAAAAAAAGTATTGTTACAAATTTCGACTACGACGATTTACTATAGACGAGCTTACAGTCGATATTAACTGTTATTGATAATTATAAAATACTAAGAGCTCATGTGCAAGCAGGATACGGAAATATTTGTATGCCACGTGGAAAGAAGCGGTAGCCAATTAATCTTTCGTTTTTACGAAAAAGTAACAAATGCATAAATGTAGCATTAATTACAGACTTCGTACGGACGCAAAACGCAATTTTGCGCAATTTTCCTACTTTTGTTACGTCTGATCTAAGGTAAGTCCAAGCTTTATTAAGTGTTCTTCTCTTTCCCATGCAATGTTCCTAGTCGCTTATATATTTTTAAATATCTGTAGTGATCCTGAAAGCTGAATATTTTCAGAAATCTTTTATTTAAAGTTAAGTAAAAATTTTGTTCAGACTTTTTAAATATTTTTGCAATTGTGAGTAAAACGGCCAACTAGCTTACTTGTAGGTAAGACAAAGAGGAGGACGTTGAATATCATTTTTGTGGAGAAAATTACTTCAGTTTAGTAAGCAAAAAAATTGATTTAGTGCATTTTCTGTAGGAAATGGTGCCATGAGGGCTGCGCAAAACAGGAAATTTTATCTGTGACTTTTGCAAATAAAAATTAATTATTTACCTATTAAAATATGTCTAAATTTATTTAAAATAAGCCTACCTTTCTGTAGTTTATATCACAACATATAAAATAAGTATACCACAAAGATATATATGAAATAGAAATAAATTATATACTGGGGCCGTTTTACCCATAGGGTGTGGATAAAACGGCCAAAATGCATGTCTGCAGTTTTTTGTTTGCTACTAATTTTGAAAATTTAGGGGATGCTTATATTCAACTTTTTCAATTAACAATAAATATGTCAATGAAAACTTCTGACGGTATTTTGAATCCAAATATGGTTTCCTTTAGAAGTAAAATCAATTTATTCCTTAAGGAGGCCGTTTTACACACACTTCCCCTACTCCAATATTTCTATACAGAAGACACGAAATAAACTGCTCGCCAAACAGTCGAATCAGAGAAACCGCCGTCCACACCGAACAAGAGCGAACACGTCTGTTCTTTGATGTTCCCACATCAGTCGGATCATTCGCGAACACGAACAAGCGAGCATTCTTCTGCTCGCTCGTGCTAGCTAATCCGTACACACCACACAATCATTGAGTGCGAATGCTCGCTCGCTCTTGCTCGCTCGTGATCGCTCCGTTGGTGAGTACGCGGCTTTAAGCCGCGCGGCTTAAAGCCGCGTACTCACCAACGGAGCGAAGACAAGCGAGCAAGAGCGACCGTTCGCTCGTGTTCACAAATGCTCGCTCGTGTTCAATCACAATGTTCGCCCTACGTCCATACTGGCATGAATTCGCTTCTGTTCGCAATTGATCCGAAAAGTGGCAGCGAGCATGTCGTGATTACACGATAAACGGCGAGATATAATAAGTTACTTTGTGCAAGTACTGCTTTTATTGTACTGCATCAACTTTAAAAGCAAGAAAAGAAGGAAAAATAAACGGTGTCACTGGCATGTCCTGCCAGGTATATCCGGTGTGTCAAACCGACAATTATAAGTACTACTCCAATATTTCTATACAGAAGACACGAAATAAACTGCTCGCCAAACAGTCGAATCAGAGAAACCGCCGTCCACACCGAACAAGAGCGAACACGTCTGTTCTTTGATGTTCCCACATCAGTCGGATCATTCGCGAACACGAGCAAGCGAGCATTCTGCTCGCTCGTGCACGCTAATCCATACACACCACACGATCATTGAGTGCGAATGCTTGCTCGCTCTTGCTCGCTCGTGGTCGCTCCGTTGGTGAGTACGCGGCTTAAGACAATCATAGCAATATGTAAAATACATGCATTTCTATAGCAATCTATATATGCAATACACTTTTTTATAGGATATTTAATTCTATAAATACAAAAAAGGCTAATATAATTTTTGAAAGAATTAATTTTTAATAAACATATTGTAAAAGACTAGTTAATATTATGATAGTTATATAATATAATATATTATGGATATATTTGGTCTAATAGCGCGAAATTTTTTTTGCTAAATGTTTTGTTATTTTGATAAAATATATTTTGTTTATTATATATAATTATTATTTTTATTAAGACTTTTGTTTCATTGGAATATATCTAGTTTTGTTTACACCTTTAAAGATTTTTAATGAAAGCATATCCCGAAATATCACATTTTCTGTAATATTTGGCCTCACAATCATGTTACAGTACAGAACCATTGATTTGATATTATTCTTTATTTCACATAATATTGTTACCTAATATCAAAGCATAGCAATGAAAGAACTATAATATAGTGTGTACAAATTTTATTTTAGTTTTGACACAATTTTATAATGTTATTCTTTTTAAGGTAGTTTGTCCGTGACAATACTGTCAAAAAGTTAATGATAGACAAATGACATATGGTATTTGGCTGGGACTGTCCGCGTTATGCATGTGTGTGTAAGAATCTTATATGTACAGATGTATTCACATTAATTGTGTGCTATTAGATCTTCATATGTTAGCTGTCATATGCGTTCACCGCTGTCAGAAATTGCTTGAGAAATTGTATTTTATTATCAATTATTTCAAAACTAGATGGTTAAAGGTCTTGTATTTTTATAAGTATATTTTTACAAGTCTTTTCTATCGTTCTCTCGTTTTTCATAAAAATCGTAGGACTAGTTTGATCACTATATAATTAAAAATGTGGTATTGGAAGCCGTTTTCGTATCTGTGATACATGTAAAAACTGTAAAAAGTACTAACTTTGATTTCAATTATCTCAGCTTCGGTACGGTCAATCTTTTTCTAATTGCACAGGTGTGTAGAGCGTGTTTACATTAATATGCTGTTCAAATTTTAAAAGATTCTTAGGAAAATAGGTTTAGCGGACAAACTACCTTAAGAAAATGGTAGATTTATGTAAATAACAAGATTGTGTAGGATATCTTTCACATTTTTGTTTGAAATTATTCTCTGCTTTTTAATGTTTGTAAATCTATTTTTTAATAGCATTTTAGTTCATGAAAAAATGAAAGTAGTTATACTTGCATATCAGAAAAGAGCCAAGTTTCCCGATTGTTTCGTTGCAGAATCCCAGCAACTCATCATCAGAAGCATCAACATCCCTTCCGCTGTGAAGATTGGCGATGTCGATCACGTGATCCTCGACTGCGACTACGCTCTGGAAAACACTTCGAGCCAAGGGTTGGTGGTCAAGTGGTTCTTCAACGACAACCGAGTAGTCTACCAGTGGATCCACGGCAGAAATCCCTTAGCTGACGAGCCGGCCGCGAAATACATCGATTTAACGTACAAGGCCAGCGATGATCCTTTTACCGAGTATCGAGCTATGAAACTAGATAAACCAGGAATCGATCTAACTGGTGATTATATGTGTGTGATATCGACGTTTGAGGACGAACGGGCGGCAAACGCCTCCATGGTGATCTACTGTAAGTATCCTTTTTTAATATGTATAATGTGGATATATTTACTTTTTTCATCAATAAAATAATTTATTTATTTATAAATAAAAAAATAACTTTTGTAAATCTTATCTTTTTTGTAATAAGTAATAAGTATATATCATTGGTAAACAATCTGGAACAGATTTAATTATTAATAGACAAAATTTACAGTTAAAATCTATAAATTAAATATAGATGGCGACAAATATTCCCAATCCGTGTTGTTATCAATTTTAACGTTATTCAAAATAATATTAAACTTAATTATTTCCATTACTCTAATACTAATAAAATTTTAGCTCAAGATAAAAATCTAAATTAACAAATTTATATTTTTTTTTAAATTTTAAATACTTTAACTTTATTATTATATGTTTTAATATTATCATATAGGGTCATTGTTTTTGTAATCTCCTTGTCTATCGTGAACTTTGACCTCGCCGACAATTCTTCTCTATTCGTCTCTGTCCTAAGCAGAAGCGTCCTCCGCGTTCTGCACTTCTACGCCGCCTCCTTACATTCTCCATCAATCCACTTTAAATTCTCCTTCAACCCCTACAACCTCCTTCCACTTTGCCTAAGTAATATCTTTTTGATTACTTTATTTTTGTCCACTTTTCAGTTTTAATTTTAATTTACTTTAGTTTTATATATGCTATTTTTCTATATTATTATTAATACTTTTATAATTTATTACTGTTATAATATTATTTATAGTATAATTACATTCGTGTTAAAATGCACGCAATAAAAATAACAGAAGAATTATCATACATATTAAAAATATAACAAATGTGTAATATATTGATTAAAAAATATAATTGGAGGGGTTAAAGCCATAGTGGTGTGTCAATTTTTTTGACTACTTTTTTTTTCTTTACTATGCAACATAAGTTTTCTTCGGACTCTTGTTTTACTTTTAAACATTAATTTTACAAATTCTACATTTTTTTACTTATATATCTATATAATTTATATATTATTTTTTTATTTATGCAATAATTATTTAAGCAGAATACTATAATTTTCACAGCCGTTAGACAAAATGCTTTAACGTTGTTTGCAGTTAATTAGTTTTTGTTCTCATTGAAACACATTACATTATTGTGATCTATGTATATTATTTGTTTCTTTTCATTTTTGAAAAATCTTTTAAGTCTATGTTTTTCACAATTTTTGTTTCATTAATTTATACAAGATGTTGCAAAAAAGGGTGTTCAGATATAGGTATATAATATATATATATATATACAGAATGTCCCAAAATTTGCGACTTAAAATATTATAGCAAGAGAGTTCTCAAAAAATTAAGTAAAAAAGTTATTTGTAAATTTTATATATATACAGGGTGTCCCATTTTAACTTAGACAGCTGAATAACATGAAAAATTGCAATGTAATCAAAAAATGTTTTAGACAAAAGTCGTATGGTTTCAAGGGGGACATAAGATGGTGGCAATGATTTGACCTTGGATGGTCGTTTGAAGCTCACGTGAACGTTACCTCCAATTTCTTACATGCAACCCCCTATATTGTAGTATATCATTTGAAAGGGCATAAAATAAGAAAATTTTGGCGCTAACCAGAGGTTAATACGTTGACCCGTTCGGGAGTTATTTAAGGTCAAAAATTGACTTTTTCCAACTTTGACCTTAAATAACTCCCGAACGGATTAACGTATCGACTTCTGGTTTGCGCCAAAATTTTTCTTATTTTATGCCCTTTCAAACGGTATACTTATATAGAGAGAGAGAGATAAAAAAATTATTTTTAACTTTGGTGATACCGATGACGTTTACTTACATTTTTATTTTTTAGATATAAGTAATTATTTTACCTAAATCACATATTTTAATATCATTTTTCATATTAATAAGGAATTAACAATAAGGTAAGAAATCAAAAAATAAATATTTATGAAATATTTCACGTTTGAAATATTTTGACATAAACATGAAATCTCTTAAGGAGGTTCGAGCATTACTTGTGAGTCAAAAATGCGATTGAAATAAATGTTATTACAGCGATCCCGAAATATATGCAATATTAGTATAATGAATTGTGGATGCTACTTACGTGCTATATTCTTCGTAAATTATTAGTGTATAGAATATTAACAAACATATGCCGGGGTATGAGAGCGTCAACGACTCGGGAATCGCTTATTATCCAACATTCTAGGCTAGGATCTAAACTTTGTGACAATATAGCCTTCAATCCACACGGTAACGTCCGATTTTTAAAGTCTTTACACAATCCTTGATGTTTCATCTATCAAATGCTAGTTTTTCAAAGTCCTCAGGTGGCTAAGTGTCTACTAAACCAGTGATAATCTACCTCGGAGCGACTTTCTCCATAAGGGTAGACTAAAAGTGGTCAACTTCTGAATAATATTACAAAAAAACTATACGGTCAATATTGCTCAAGTTTTGCGATTATTTGTGTAAAGTGTTTATGTAAGTCATATAAAAAAATTAAAGCTCTACGATGGGTTTCGAGTATAGAAAGCTTATTGTCACAAAGTGACATGTTCTAACTTATAATGTTGGCCAAATAAGCGATTCCCGAGTCGTTGACGCTCTCATACCCTAGTATATGTTTGTTAATATTCTATACGCTAATAATTTACGAAGAATATAGCACGTAAGTAGCATCCACAATTCATTATACTAATATTGCATATAATTCGGGATCGTTGTAATGACATTTATTTTAATCGCATTTTTGACTCACAAGTAATGCTCGAACCTCCTTGACTATTCATTTTTCAATAACTTCAATACTTTTATATACATAATGATTAGTAATCGTTTTACGTAATGTGTGTAGAGTAAAAAAAAGATTTATTATACACTCTTTACTTAATTTTATCTATTTGCTAAGTCTTGAATAAGTTCTCTAAAATATGTTATGAATATAAATATGTTGTATAAAAGAAATATTTTAAAGAGAATTATAAAATTTTAATTTAATATATTAATTTATTAATATAACAACAGTCGTCGTCCGGGGAACACTTCATCTCTTTCCGCGGGCACTCGATCCCGCTCAGGCATTTCACGAAGGTCGACTCACACGGGTGCAACAATACACACATTCATATTTTAATATATTTTAATATAAATAATTTATGATATAAATATTATTTATAAATAAGTTTTATGTATAAAAAATAAGTATTATTTATAAATAAACAACAAATAGGAGAATTATATAGGAGAATATAGTCAAGAAAGTTTAATTATTTTTGTTATTTATAAATAAGTTATATTTTTTTAAATAAATAATTTTATCAGTAGATCAATATTTCGATAAATTCTACATCTTAGGAAATATGTTACATTTTCTGCTGCTTTTTGACATCAATATGACATCAGCAATAACATATGTTTTATTCGTATTCTCTTATATCTACTGCTCTTGCTTGCTATTTCGAAAATAAAAGTCGACCTCGTAATAGAACACAGCAGAACCACCAAGAAAGCTCCAACATTACGATAACGCAAGTATATCCATTGCTATTACGTTCTTATTTATTTTTATTGCCTTACGTGCGTCTCTTTTTCCGCGAAATACCGGCCTCGTGATCTCATACCTCGAACTTTGAAAATACGCTGTCTCTACCTTTCAAGAATAAAAATAAAACAATAGTATCCATAAAATATAAAGAGAATTCATTCATATTTATTTAAAAAAGGGCAGATTTTATAAAACAGATTATAGAAATGTTAAAATGTTAAATTACATATTTTATACGAAATACATGAAATATTTTATTTAAAAATATCAGATGTAATATAATATATGACAAAATAACTGCAATAAAAAAGATAAAATTATATATAATTATATATAATTATATATATACTCTCATAGTGTGGTTTCTTACATTTTATTTCTTATAGCTTTAGCAAAAAAAAATGTTTTTGACAAAAGTAACTTAACTTTGAGGACATAAAATAATGACACTTGCGTGACTTGACTATCTTGTCAAAGTTATAAACCTTATACCTTGAATCTTTTGAAGTATTCTGAAGAATACTTCTCTCTCTCACTTTATATAATGTAGAATCTATGATTTCTTGTATTTAAAAGTATATTAACTTGCTGCCTTTCTTATTGTTAGTATCAAAGTAGCTGCCCTGAGCTAATTCTTAAACGTCAACGAAAACGGCGAAGTAGCGATAACAGACAACAGAAATGATGAATGAAATTATATTAGTACAC
>JASTWR010001390.1:0-45646 GCA_030770355.1 Harpagoxenus sublaevis
CCTAGAAAGTCTATAATTGAAAATGCGTTCACTATGCGTCATGTTTCGGAATGGATACGGCTTTAAAATATTGTTGCAAAGAGGAAAAGCAACATCCGCTAGAATAACATATGGCATTGGTTCAGTCATCCCAGGGAGTGGTTTATTTGGTGGAATATTCAGTGGATTTGCAGGACTCTCTAGTAATCGAGATAAATCACTGTCTCGAAAACTCCACCATCACTCACTCGCCCATTTACTCCGACATTTACGTACAGAAACTGGTAATTTGCATCTACTAGTGCCAGAAGAACTATACTGTCAGTTCCTTTATAATTACGGTACATCGACCCTTGGCTCAGAGGAACTTTAAACTGAATATGCTTGCCGTCTAATGCACCGATGCAGTTTTGACACATCCCATTGTGTCATATAGTCGTCAGCAACACGATTCCACTCATCTTCTGTATCTGGAGTCTACAATATTATGTGTTTTACGTTAAGTATTAATGATGTATTTTGTACTAGAAAATAAAAATTGCAGTTTAAATAATTACCTTCAAATACTCATCTTTAGTACCTCGTAGATTACTCTGACCGTTTCAGGTATGATGCGTGATAAGGTACAAGCAGGTATCCTTGTGAATTCTAGACTCCGATATGATTCCCCAGTTGCCAAGTATCGTAGAGTTATAGATAATCTTTGAATCGGCGGAATGCATTGTCGCATAACTGTGTCTTGTCTTTGAATGAATGGAGATACTTTATCCAATAGAATGTTAAATAAACGCGGATCCATCCTGAAGAATGAATTAAAAGACTCAACATCTTCATACAGAAGTTCACTGTGTGCTAAATGAAGAGATCCTCTTAATTGAAGTTGTCTTCGTAGAATCCATTCTCTTGTCCATCATCTCCGTTGTGTTCGTCGTCGCTTTTGTTTTTCTTGTTCTTTTTGCTTGCTTTTCATGATGTTCTACAGCCATAGCAATAGTTGCAAGAGTTAACAGCCTTTTTAACTTTTTCATTGGCGTTGAGCTATTCATTCTTCAAAATCGTCACAAGAATCTGCAACTGTATATACGTTATTTTCCAGGACTATAAAACGTATGAGCAAGCAATCCAGTTCGTATTCGAGTTTCACGTATTTAATACTCACCGTGTATCGTTATTTACGTTCGCGCTATGTTCTTGCGGTGTACGCCAGGCTGTACGGCAAGTAGCACGTGATGGCTTACAATCTGAATCAGGCGTTGATACGTTGTCCAGGCGTGGAGCATTAGCAGTCGTGAAACCACATAGGATACCAGTCCCTGTTAGCAATTGCCACGAAACTCCTGAAGACGTCGAATCGTTTCGTTATCGAACATGCGAATTGCGTGGTATGGGAACACTAATCGGAGATGTAACGATTTGCGGGCAATGATGAACGCTCGTGCAGCATTCACCTTCTTCACTTGGAGATGTAGGAAGTGTTCCATGTGCAATATTTCTATATATGTATATACAAAGATATGTTAGAAATCTGATCAAAATACATAACAGATGACGTTATTATGAAAATGTTGCAATAACATTTTTTTTGCATAAATAATTAAAGTAATCATACATACACATCGTTTCGTGAATCATCTTGATTGTCCAAAGAGTCAGAAAAAAAAAAACAGCAATAAATAACCATCTACGCTATTTTGTTCAATAGAACTGGATGAGCTGTTCTTGAGACTGAAACCAGAGTTTGTAATAATTTCAAATGTATTTCTTGATTAATCAAAGATCTTCTTCCTTCTTTCAGGTTACTGGCACCGGGCGGTTAATAGAATCGATTATTTTCATCACAGTTTTCTATTGCAGCGCCATCTGATTCTGTACAAGACCACAGTGCTTGGGCAAAGAACTTGGTTCAATTTCTTTGTCCAATTTCTTGCATCGTGGACACAGAGCTACGGAAGCGCCTATACGCCATAACGTTGGCACCTCGTGTTATAGGAACATGCGCATTAGTTTTTGTCCTAAGGAACGGCACTGTGTATTCCAGGAGGAACGGAACCCTGGGTGCCGTTCCTTTTCGAGATTAAGGTAAATATTGTTAAATTACATTTTGAGTAGATCTTTACATTTTTGGATGGATAAATTTGTTAATTTAACGAAGATCTTGAAATATAAAAATTGTAGGGTAATTAATTGAATTAAATACAAAGTTTTTTAAAGTTAAGGTTAACTTTTTAGGTTAAAACGAAATTGTACACAATATGTCCCAGGTAGAATAGAAAGTCATAAAATGTCAAAGTGACCTCAAATGATGTCCAAAGAATGATTAAATTATGATAAAAGGTGAATTTTGTAGTCATATTCTCATCATTTTGACGTCACTTTGACATTATCATGACTTTCTGTTCTACTTAGGATAATCCTTTCTTTTTTGTATTCTAATGTATTAGAAATAGTTGTACATAAAATTATTCTGACTTATTGCTATTTTAAAATAATGAAATGTATACTGAAAATTACTGTAATTTAAATATCAACTTAATCATAACGTGCTTATTATTATTTCTATAGATGGATTCTGTACAATCAAGGAAAATTAAAATTAGATACGGCGAGAAATGTATGAATATATATGTGACAAATAATACTTTGAAGAAAAGTGTCTTAAAAGATTATTTTCCTGACGGTGGGACTTTGACATATCAAATTGATGGGGAGACATATCTATTAGACACGGATGCTCAATCCATCTACGTAAATGCAAATGTGGACATTTATGATTTCAACGTTCCAAAAGGTTTGTATAACATTATCTTACATCATATACTTTATACTATACTCATATAATTATTGTAAAGAAATGTTATTTTGAATAATATATAGCTATATAACTTGGCTACAGTTTTCAAAAAATAATCAACATTTTTCTAGATGTACCTGTTTCACAGCTCATTGGAAAAAAACGTAAACGTTTTCACGATATTCTTGAAACGTTATATTCAGAAAAAAAATCAGATTGTGATAAAGAGAAGGTATTTAAATTTTATCATGTGTATTCTATCTTTTGTTGAGATAACTGAAATTATTACATTTATTATCATTATTGTTATTGTTATTATTTGTAAATATTAAAAAATAGAACACATAAAATTTACCTTCTTTTTAACACAATCTGATTTTTTTTCTGAATATAACGTTTCAAGAATATCGTGAAAACGTTTACGTTTTTTTCCAATGAGCTGTGAAACAGGTACATCTAGAAAAATGTTGATTATTTTTTGAAAACTGTAGCCAAGTTATATAGCTATATATTATTCAAAATAACATTTCTTTACAATAATTATATGAGTATAGTATAAAGTATATGATGTAAGATAATGTTATACAAACCTTTTGGAACGTTGAAATCATAAATGTCCACATTTGCATTTACGTAGATGGATTGAGCATCCGTGTCTAATAGATATGTCTCCCCATCAATTTGATATGTCAAAGTCCCACCGTCAGGAAAATAATCTTTTAAGACACTTTTCTTCAAAGTATTATTTGTCACATATATATTCATACATTTCTCGCCGTATCTAATTTTAATTTTCCTTGATTGTACAGAATCCATCTATAGAAATAATAATAAGCACGTTATGATTAAGTTGATATTTAAATTACAGTAATTTTCAGTATACATTTCATTATTTTAAAATAGCAATAAGTCAGAATAATTTTATGTACAACTATTTCTAATACATTAGAATACAAAAAAGAAAGGATTATCCTAAGTAGAACAGAAAGTCATGATAATGTCAAAGTGACGTCAAAATGATGAGAATATGACTACAAAATTCACCTTTTATCATAATTTAATCATTCTTTGGACATCATTTGAGGTCACTTTGACATTTTATGACTTTCTATTCTACCTGGGATATATTGTGTACAATTTCGTTTTAACCTAAAAAGTTAACCTTAACTTTAAAAAACTTTGTATTTAATTCAATTAATTACCCTACAATTTTTATATTTCAAGATCTTCGTTAAATTAACAAATTTATCCATCCAAAAATGTAAAGATCTACTCAAAATGTAATTTAACAATATTTACCTTAATCTCGAAAAGGAACGGCACCCAGGGTTCCGTTCCTCCTGGAATACACAGTGCCGTTCCTTAGGACAAAAACTAATGCGCATGTTCCTATAACACGAGGTGCCAACGTTATGGCGTATAGGCGCTTCCGTAGACTCTGATGCGTCGAGGCTGCTATGGATTGCTTTCTCGGCGTGGCCCGGCGATCTGAAAAAGAGGGTACACGTCGAAAAGCGCAAATGTGCACGATACTTTAATAGTCTGCAAGGGGAGAACCTCTGAGTATATAGATAAGATATTAGTTGATATTAAGCATTCGTTGCAAAGTTATGAACAAAAAAGGATTTCAGCGTTCCATATATACCCGTGCGGTAACGTTCAATCTCGAAATGGTGTGTGGCAGCGCGGAAGGGCGTCTGACTGCTAATACGCTGGCCCGGGTTCGTTACCCGGTGCTTCCTTTCATTTTTTTTTGCTTTTTTTTTGTTACAATATATATAATAATTATGTAATTATTTCGAGAACGAAAGAGCATGTAAAAAATAATTAAATTTGGAAGAGTGTGTGTAATCGAATGATATGAATGTAATGATTTTGTACATAACGTTAAGAGTTTAATAAGGGAGGTGAGGAGAAGGATAATAATTAGTAACTAATTTTCCCTTACACAAATATATTTAGTCATACGGTGTGATTAGTGGAGAATAGTATTATCTTACACCTTATAACAAATAAATGTGTTACTTTCAACTTTCACAATTAATTAAACAAATTATTGACGGGTCATTTTGATTCTCTTTCTCATCCTCTTTGAAATCGTCTTGTGCCCAAAACGCGCGCGTTTCTGTATTATGTCGTGTTCGAATGTTATATAAAAAAATCAAACAATTTTGACTATAAATTAAACTATTTTTTACATGCTCCTTTGTTCTGAAAATAATTAAATAATTATTTATAATAAAAAAACCAAAAAAAAAAAAATAAAAGGAAGCACCAGGGAACGAACCCGGGCCAGCGTCTTAGCAGGCAGACGCCCTACCGCGCTGCCACGCACCATTTCGAGATTGGGTGTTACCGCACGGGTATATATGGAACGCTGAAATCCTATTTTGTTAATAACTTTGCTACGAATGCTTAGTATTAACTTATATCATATCTATATACTCAGAGGTTCTCCCCTTGCAGACTATTAAAGTATCGTGCACATTTGCGCTTTTCGACGTGTACCCTCTTTTTCAGATCGCCGGGCCACGCCGAGAAAGCAATCTAGCAGCCTCGACGCATCAGAGTCAGAGCGAGAAAGAGGGAATGATATTCTCTCTCTCGCTCGCTCGCAAGGCGCGCCGAACTTAGCCGAGCGCGCATCGTCACGGAGACCGAGCATCTCTGTGTGCGTACGCTGCTGACATGTTACCGACATGTCAAGAATCGTGCAGCGCCTCACGCCTGCGAACCAATGAACTATAAGGCGTGGATTGGCGTGGAAAGTGACATGTTGACAAGCCTATTTTGTTGTGCGTGCCATTTCGTTATTATTTGCTCTGTACTTGTGCTCCAACGTTTAACGTATTCGTGAAAGTCGTAAAATTTACCGAAAAGTAAGATTTGCTTGCGGAAGGAACGTTTTCACCTCCTTTCGATAGTCGTAAAACGGCTGTTTTCCCGTATATTTAGGCTTCGTTTTATGGCTGTTTGTTTATTGTAGTAGGAAAAGGATAGTTTTCGGTAAATTTTGGAAGTGTTCTGAAACGACCTAGAGTGATGTTTTATTGAAATGTCTTTTTATTTGCAAATGGCACGCACAACAAAATTGGGTGTTTTCCACGCCTCGATAGTAAGAATTCAATATGGCCGCGGTGACCATCCAGGAGCCTTAAGACGATCTTAAATAACTATGAATACCGGCCATAGTGTAGTAATAGTAATCTGTGGCGGTAGTTGCAAAACGTAAACATGCCTATTCTGGGTAAGGCTAGGGTAAGGTTACATTAGGTCTGTTCTCCGTTGCTGCACTGTGAACTGGTGCAGTAATGAGTAAGTTATGCACTTATTGCACCAGTTCAGCAGTGCAGCAACAGAGAACAAACCATCGCCAACGCTGCGTTGCCACATCTACCTACTCGCGAACTATCAACTGCTGTTTCAGTCTAATTTCGATCGCTTTAACTCGTAATATATTTGTTATTAGGTGGTGAATACGTGTTTTCTTCCGTTCTAAATGTTCGCATTAATTTACTGTACGCTTAGGCAAGTTTTTTGAGCGTTTATCTTTGGAAGATATCAAAGAAAATTGCGATCAATCATCGATTTCAACCGCTTTCTCCATATAACCCCATGTAAAACGACGCATTTTTGGAAAATAATATCTCAGCTCCTGGATGGTAAATAAATCTGAAATTTATTCCACACATGCAGTACATCCTATACTATCATATATATTTTTTACAAACAAAAATCTTTGGTTGAGTCTAACGCTCCAACGTCCTTAACAGTAAAGCATTGTACCAAAAAAGTTTATAAAAAAAGTTAATTTTTTCCTTCAAATTCCTTCTCATATTGAGAATGGACTTTGTAACTTGATTAAAGCTTAATAAATTTTTACCTATAAAAATGTTATTTTTTGGCAAAGAGTCACTCTTTATTTCCTTTCTGCATATTTTATAAATAAATACTAAATAATAATACAAATGCATTTTCATAAAATGCAAAATTATCTTTTTTCTCTCCATCTCTAGGAAGTACACAGTTTTTAATAACAAATTTTAAAAAAGTGTCTTTTTGATTGTATATAAAAGTAGTGTATACAATAAATATGTTTTTATGTCAATATATTAATATTGTGTTAACAGATCTATTAATAGATAATTTATTATGTCCTGGAATATATCCTAATTTTCCTATTGTCAGAGTTCTATTTTAAACATATGTATATGTTTTTAATAAATCATAATATATATAATTACAAAAGATCATATATTATGTATATATTCTTAAGCAATTACTAATATTCTGCAATTCTAATTTATAATTAGTTAATAGAGAAGACAAGTACTTAGATAAGATCACATCATGATAAATTTGAAGAATTATAAGTTGTAACGGATACAATATGTATGATTCTCTCTCCTTGTTTCTTTGGGAATTTGCTCAAATATTTAATAATATCCTCCTTTTGTCAATACATTTCTTAAAAGTAAATTACAACAAATGTGTTAGATATATATTTCCACCAACAATGGAACATATATGAATATTTTTATTGTTTACTCTTTAAAGACGAGTATCATGAAATCATGTAATTTCACATATTTTATACATCACAACTGTCTCGAAAAAGAATTCGGTCAAATCATATACTATAAAACTTCTATTTTTTTTATAATGTTCATTATAAAATCATTTATCCTATTATGCGCTAGATAAACCAAAAAAATTTTTATAAACTAGTTTCTATTATAATAAGCGAAACACAGTGCAATCATGTTTGCTAGTTATGCATCGTTTATTGTAATATAGATTAATAAATAACGATCACTTTTATTTTTTATAAATAAAATAACAGACTTATCTTTCTTGCTTATTTTGTTTTATTTGATTAGTTTTTTTAGATTTGGCTTCAATCCTGTTTTCCAGTTTGTGAATAAATTCGTCTAATTCGTCCTGATAAACATAAATTAGGACATAATTACTCTCAAACTATTTATACTTTACATATACACATGACTTTACGCAGAACATACTAATTTATTGGTATAAGTTGTTATACTTACTTCGTCGTACGTATACATCAGAGTACAATATTTCAGAACTTGCTTCTTACAATTGATTAAATGCAATGCATGCGGCAAACAATAAACGCTGTCATCTTGTGAATTGTTTACCAAAGAGACAAACAAATTGGCTCTGCACGTCTCACATTCAAAGTCACCATCATCTTCTTTCACCTTTTTTCCTTTCTTCCCTTTTCCACTATCTGGCAAGGGCAATCTTTCTCTATTGGTAAGACCCACACATTCCAGTTGTTTACGATAATCTAATTCCTTTTCGCGAATCTTTACCACACTCGGCAATATCTAAAGACACAATATCAATCTTAATGTAGTGCTAAGGAGGCTCGAAGGTTTATTATGACAATATATGACTATATTTTCATTTTTTAATTAATTCTCTAACAATTAGAACATAAATTTATTCATACCTGTTTCAATATATCTATGTGAGATCTCGTGTCATTAATAATATTAAATAACAATCTCTCGAATGAAAAGATAGAAGGTTCGCAACTGTCTTGTATGTCCTAAAAGCATATCATGTTTTATCATCAAATAATAATAAAATCGTTAAGTGAGTAAAAACCTCATATATGAAAGATTTTACACGCTTTGTGCACGTACCTTAAATACTTGTTCCGCGGTTTCTAACCAGGATGGTTGTGCGAAATATACGCTTTCAGATACTACGTAACCGGTACATATACTAGATGTGAACGCTTTTGGAAATACTATTATAAATTGTCCCGGTTCTTGCACTATCTGACATAACGGTACACCGTTGCTTACTAATAATTCCGGTGGAACCATAGCAGTATCAGAAGGTAACCATATAGTCTTATTTTTGCAATATCGCGGTACCATTTTCGAGAGCGCTTCTCGGAAATTGTTATTATGCTCATCAGGTATCCCGTACCAAATCTTTTTAGCACCTGTATGTAGATACTCTATCCATGGTAAACCGTGCGGATCGCGATACCAACAACAAGCGCTAAATAACATACCCACGTGCAATGTCGGTACGGTCACACCTAGAAATACAAAAGTTACATCGCTCGTATTAGAATGTTATAGATGCACCTTTATTGAAGAAAAAGCATGATCAAAAAATGAGGATCCTACGAATAATTGTAATGTCTTGACTATCATTAAAAAAAGCTACATACCCATTAGTGGACCCAAAGCTCTCAATACTGATCCAGCATTGTTAGTGAGAACTTTAAGATTCCAAGGATGTCTAGCAAACGGGCTGTTTTTTGCAACGGAAAAGCCAAATCCACGACCGCTGGAATCAATACTTGCCGCATGTACGCAAACATGACGTTTTCTCTCGGCAACGTGTTTCCAAAATGCACTCTCCACCTCATCGGCAGAAGCACCCTCGGCTTCGTTTCCTCGTTGATTTTCACCAAACCACATACGTTGCGTATTACGGGCAATTCGATAAAAAGCGTTTAACGGCATGTTTCTTCCCTTTAATATTACAAATATATGTATGTACAAGTGTATAATTAATGTATAAATAATATGCAATATACGTATATATGTAGATCTCTGCTATTTCAAGTAATAAGAAAAAACGTTATACACAAAAGTTGTTGTACGATTTCGAGAGAGAGATATCATGGTGGCTATAGTTTCTTTACAGATAAGCGACGTATTTATAAGATAGCAATCGTGGCATAGAGAGTTGTCTCTGTACCGAAGGACCAGGTTCGGGAAGACCCAGGTCAAATCTGGCTAGCACATCGGATTTTATTCGATCACCACTTCTCGGAAGGCAATGGCAAACCATCGAGAGTATCTTGCCATGTGTAACTATAGACGCATATTACAGATGTATGCAGCTTATTGACCCGCAGAAGGATTGGGCAGGGGGCAAGTAACCCATATTCTCATAAAAAATTAAAATATTACTCGCGGTTTCTGACAAGAGGAGGCCACAACCTCCGTCCCACCGATTTCGATCTGCTTTAACATACTGGTTGGAGGTCACCCAAAGTAACTCGTGTAAAAGGGTTTAGGTCACTACGCCTTCGTTTTTGAAAAAATCGAGGTCAAAGGTCATGACGCCGGATCGGTTTTGGACCTAGGGAGAATCGATAGATTGCTAAAAAATTTTTTTTACAATAAAATTGTCAAAAAAAAATGTCCTCGTGTTCAAGGACTAACTAAAAACAATTTCTGCCAATGGTTCATAACCGAATTAGAACGAATGCCTACTTTTAGTGAAATAATTCTGTTTACAGATGAAGCAGCATTCGACATAGAAGGTATTACGAATTTTCATAATACACATAAATGGATAAGCAAACCCCCACGTAATTGTTCAAAGAAAACCAACAACGGTTCAGTTGTTCGGTTTGGGGAGGAATTATTAACAATACACTTGTTGGACCACATTTCTTTGAAAACAGATTAAATGGCGAAATTTACGTTGAATTTTTTAGAAATAGATTAGATGTACTACTTGAAGATGTCCCTTTAAACATCCGACGTAATATGTGGTTTATGCATGATGGTGTACATTTTAGTTTAATTGCTAGACAAGAATTAGAACGCAAATTCGGACAACAACGGATAGGGCGTGGAGGACCTGTACGCTGGCCTCCTAGGTCACCCAACCTCAATCAAGCGATTTTTATCTTTAGGATCATTTAAAATCCTTTGTTTATAAACGGCCAGTTAATAACGTCCATGAATTAAGACAAAACATTACTAATGGATTTGAAAACATTAGGGAAAATCCAGAAGTGCTTCAGAGTTCGGGACTCCTTAGAAAGAAGGCTTAGAGCCTGCATTCATGCAGAAGGTGTCATTTCGAACACCTCATATAATTATCGTATTATCACACACACACACACGCACGCAAGCACGCACGCACGCACGCACGCACGCACGCACGCACGCACGCACGCACGCACGCACGCACGCACGCACGCACGCACGCACGCACACACACACACGGCAGAGAGGATTTGGAGTCACTAAATACCACAGAAGTGACGAACTGTGGGGTCCTGATCTCTGCCAAGGGATGCTAAGCGAGCTGTACCTCCACGTGGTGCGTCCTGGATAGTGCTAAAGCAGCCCGCAACTTTTATTTGACCTTAATTATGTTTTAAAACTTATAAAAACCACCTCTTGTTTCAATTTTGATACAAAAATTCGAAAGCAAAGCAATTTCAAATTTCAACATAAAAATGGCGATAACTCGAAAACAACGCATTTTTGGACCTATGTTTATATCAATTCTCTTTCTTGTTTTTGGTTCCCCATTCATCTCCCGAGCAATTTACCTCGAGTTACGGAACACCCGTATAATATATACAGGGTGTTCTAAAAAGGTACGGCCAAGATTTAGGGAGATATTCCTCACATCTAAAGGATAAAAAAATTTTATATGAACATGGGTGGGGAAACGCTTTTTTCAGGAGTTATGTTGAAAATACGGTAATTATTTAATAATACGGACCACCCTCCGATGACCTTGACCTTGACATATGTTGTCAAGGTCACCCTCCTGAGTGACCTTCAGAAGTTTTTAGCCGGCGGTCGTTATTCGTTAAAAAGTTATTAACAAAAAAAGTTTGAAAAATGTAGCAGTAATTTTGAGTACTAATAGACATAAATGAATGATATTTATGCGGAAATAGTACATGTATGAACAAAGGAAAATTATTTAAAGCAGTGAATTGTTAGTATATTGAAAAGAAAGTTATTTAAAGCAGAGAATAGAGAGTATGTGCTTCAACTTACAAAGCACATACTTTTAAAGCGCGTCACTAACCTATAGGTTAGTGACGCGCTTTACAAGTATGTGCTTTCTAAGTTGAAGCACATACAAAGCATACACACTTGTAAAGCGCGCCACTAACCTATATTAGTGACGCGCTTTACAAGTATGTACCAAAAAAAATTTTTTTTTGGTGGGGAGAATTATTTAAAGCAGTAAATTGTTGGTGTATTGAAAGGAAAGTTATTTAAAGCAGAGAATACTAAGAGCTACGTACAGGTGAATCTCATGTGAAGCTTTGTTTGTAAGCATACTCGTAAGTTGTCCTTGAATATCCTTCTTACTGTTGTTGATATTTCTTACAAATTTCAAACTGTACTCTTCGAAAATTAGCCAGTATACGTTAGGTTTTCGTACAAATAACTTGTTGAACAGTCTAAAAATGAAAGTTTACGAATTCCTCGCACTAAAAACAAATTACTTAAAAGTATTTAACTGTTTAAAGCGCGTCACTAACCTATAATAAAGTATTCTCTGCTTTAACAAAAACTTCAATTTATCAACAATTTACTGCTTTAAATGTTGTGTTTTGGTAACCTTTTTTTGTTAATAACTTTTTAACGAATAACGACCGCCGGCTAAAAACTTCTGAAGGTCACTCAGGAGGGTGACCTTGACAACATATGTCAAGGTCAAGGTCATCGGAGGGTGGTCCGTATTACTAAATAATTACCGAAAATACTGTTGACTGTATTACTTACACAAGAAACAATTTAGGATTATTGTCTAGGTGTAAACAAGTAACCATAACATTAAAGGTCAATATTTTTCTAATTTCTGCCTGGCAGATAAGGCCACTACCTCATTTAGCCGTAACGTCGCATACTCAAAAAAAAGCTATAACTCCTGAAAAAAGCGTTTCCGCACCCATGTTCATATAACATTTTTTCATCCTTTAGGTGTGAGGAATATCTCCCTAAATTTTGGCCGTACCTTTTTAGAACACCCTGTATACACATATACATATATGTATATATAGATGTATATATGTATATATACACACAATATATGTATATTATATATATTATATATATACCAGGGTGTTTCATTTTAATCGCCCCAGGCGAATATCTCAAAAAATATGAAAGATACGGAAAAACGTTTCAGACAAAAGTTGTTTGGTTTGAAAGGGGACATAAGATGGTGTCATTGGTTTGACTTTGAGTAAACGTGCCGAGGTCATATAAAGTTCAACTTTGTCTTTTTAAGTGGAACCCCCTATTTTTCATTGCATATTCTTGTAGCTTACCTCAAGAGCTTTCCAAAACACTGTATTTAAGTATTTTTTCATGAAGTACTTTTCGAGTTACAAGGCTCGAAAGTTACAATCCCGCCGGCATTAGCATTACCCAAGATGTACCGGCCAATGAAGACAAGAATAAGGTTGATCCGGCCAGTGAAGGCAAGACCCAAGATTGATCCGGTTAGTGAAGGCAAGAGCCAACATTGATCCGGCCAGTGAAGGCGAGACCCAAGATTGATCCGGCCAGTAAAGGCAAGACCCAACATTAATCCAGTCAATGAAGGCAAGACCCAACATTGATCCGGCCAGTGAAGGCAAGACCCAACATTGATCCGGCCAATGAAGGCAAGACCCAAGATTGATCCGGTTAGTGAAGGCAAGACCCAACATTGATCCGGCCAGTGAAAGCAAGACCCAACATTGATCCGGCCAGTAAAGTCAAGACCCAACATTGATCCGGCCAGTGAAGGCAAGACCCAACATTGATCCGGCCAGTAAAGACAAGACCCGACATTGATCCGGCCAATGAAGGCAAGACCCAACATTGATCCGGCCAATGAAGGCAAGACCCAAGATTGATCCGGTTAGTGAAGGCAAGACCCAACATTGATCCGGCCAATGAAGGCAAGACCCAAGATTGATCCGGTTAGTGAAGGCAAGACCCAACATTGATTCGGCCAGTGAAAGCAAGACCCAACATTGATCCGGCCAGTAAAGTCAAGACCCAACATTGATCCGGTCAGTGAAGGCAAGACCCAACATTGATCCGGCCAGTAAAGACAAGACCCGACATTGATCCGGCCAATGAAGGCAAGACCCAACATTGATCCGGCCAATGAAGGCAAGACCCAAGATTGATCCGGTTAGTGAAGGTAAGACCCAACATTGATCCGGCCAATGAAGGCAAGACCCAAGATTGATCCGGTTAGTGAAGGCAAGACCCAACATTGATCCGGCCAGTGAAGGCAAGACCGATTGACTCACAAGTAGGGTCACATCGAAGTCACATTGTGTATTTTTGGTTTACAGCAAATGCTCAAATGTACTACCATTCTGTTGAATACATAATTGCAACCGTTTTTCGAATGCATTAACTGTTTTGCTTCCTCATAGAGGAAGCTTTGTTTTCGTGAAAAATTTTTTTTTTTAGTTGCCGCTGCCAATGTGTTTAGAATGTTCTAAAACGTCGAAAAATTGCATTAAAAAAAATGTCCGTATGTGTGTGTGTATGTGCAGATTTGTTGTGGTTGCTCTAACTTCCGCAAATATTGAGATATCGGGCTGTTTTTTTTTTAATCGATAGAGCATCATTCAAGGAAGGTTGGTATTGAATTTGGCGATGATCGGTAAAGGGGTTCTTTTTTTAAAAAATTTTAAATTTTTTTACAAATGTCTGTGGTTGCTCTAACTTCCGCAAATATTTAGATATCGGGCTGTTTTTTTTTTAATCGATAAAGCATCATTCAAAGAAGATTGGTATTGAATTTGGCGATGATAGGAAAAAGGGTTTTTTTTTAAAAAAAATGTTAAATTTTTTAAAAAATGTCCGTGGTTGTTCTAACTTCCGCAAATATTGAAATATCGGGCTGAATTTTTTTTTAATGGATAGAGTATCATTCAAGGAAGATTGGTATTGAATTTGGCAATAATCGGTAAAGGGGTTCTGTTTTTAAAAAATTTTAAATTTTTTTACAAATGTCTGTGGTTGCTCTAACTTCCGCAAATATTTAGATATCGGGCTGTTTTTTTTTTAATCGATAAAGCATCATTCAAGGAAGGTTGGTATTGAATTTGGCGATGATCGGTAAAGGGGTTCTTTTTAAATAAATTTTTGAATTTTTTTAGAAATGTCCGTGGTTGCTTTAACTTTCGCAAATATTGAGATATCGGGTTGTTTTTTTTTTAATCGATAAAGTATCATTCAAGAAAAGTCGGTATTAAATTTGGCGATGATCGGTAAAGGGGTTCTTTTTAAAAAAAAATTTGAGTTTTTTTAGAAATGTTCGTGGTTGCATTAACTTCAGCAAATATTGAGATATCAAGCCGATTTTTTTTAAATCAATAAAATATCATTTAAGAAAGGTTGATATTGAATTTGGCAATAATTAATGAAAGGGTTCTTTTTTTAAAAAATTTTTAATTTTTTTAGAAATGTCCCTGGTTGCTCTAACTTATGCAAATATTGAGATATAGGGCTAAATTTTTTTTAAATCAATAAAGTATTATTTAAGGAAGGATGGAATTAAATTTAGCAATAATTGGTAAAGAGCTTCTTTCTTTATAAAATTTTGAATTTTTTAAGAAATGCCTTTGATTGCTCTAACTTTTGTAAGTTTTGGAATATTGGGCTATTTTTAATTTTATTATATTTTTCTGTCTTTTCTACCCCTATTTCATATAAAATTCTTTAAAATTTTGAATTTTTTAAGAAATGCCTTTGATTGCTCTAACTTTTGTAAGTTTTGGAATATTGGGCTATTTTTAATTTTATTATATTTTTCTGTCTTTTCTACCCCTATTTCATATAAAATTCTTTAAAATTTGGTTGATTAGACTCATGTTTTGCTTCCTCATAGAGGAAGCTTTGTTTTCATAAACTTCGTATATGGACCTTTGATCGTATATAAAGCTAGGTCTAATCAACCAAATATTAAAGAAAAATATATGAAATAGGGGTAGAAAAGACCAAAGAAAAAATTGTTTTTTAGGTTTTGATGCCAATGTGTTCAGAATGTTCTAAAACGTCGAAAAATTGCCTTTAAAAAAAATGTCCGTATGTATGTATGTATGTGGTGATTTGTTGTGGTTGCTCTAACTTCCGCAAATATTGAGATATCGGGCTGTTTTTTTTTTTAATCGATAGAGCATCATTCAAGAAAGGTTGGTATTGAATTTGGCGATGATCGGTAAAGGGGTTCTTTTTTAAAAAAATTTTTAATTTTTTTACAAATGTCTGTGGTTGCTCTAACTTCCGCAAATATTGAGATATCGGGCTGTTTTTTTTTAAATCGATAGAGCATCATTCAAGGAAGGTTGGTATTGAATTTGGCGATGATCGGTAAAGGGGTTCTTTTTAAAAGAATTTTTAAATTTTTTTAGAAATGTCCGTGGTTGCTTTAACTTCCGCAAATATTGAGATATCGGTTGTTTTTTTTTTTTAATCGATAGAGTATCATTCAAGAAAGGTTGGTATTAAATTTGGCGATGATCGGTAAAGGGGTTCTTTTTAAAAAAATTTTTGAATTTTTTTAGAAATGTTCGTGATTGCATTAACTTCAGCAAATATTGAGATATCGGGCCGATTTTTTTTTAATCAATAAAGTATCATTTAAGAAAGGTTGATATTGAATTTGGCGATAATCGGTAAAAGGGTTTTTTTTTTAAATTTTTAATTTTTTTAGAAATGTCCCTGGTTGCTCCTTTTGCACAGTTACTCTTTACACCCTTGCGCAAAACATAGGTTACTACGGAACCCCGATATTTCACTTACCGATCAGCGTCTTCATCCTTTAATTTTCCAGGGCGTTTTTCCGGGAATTTCGAGATTGCTCGCTCGCGATGTACACAGAATCTCGATATTTTACTTACCGATTACCGATTTTATCTCTTGGTTTTTCCGGATATTTTTAAAGTGAAATATCGAAGTTCTGTGTACATCGCAAGCGAGCAATCTCGAAATTCCTGAAAAACGCCCGGGAAAACCAAGGGATGATTAATACTAAACATAAAATCTTTAGTCCATATTTATGTAAATAAAACTTAATAATGACAATAATTAAAAAGTAAAACAAATTCTATTATATTCTTCAGTCATTTCTACCCCAATTTTATATATAATTCTTCAAGATTTGGTTGATTAGACTCAGCTTTATAAAGCTTCTATGTATGTACAAATTCTCCGAAATTTGAAATGTGTGTAACACGAGAACTGATCAATCAAATTTTAAAGAATTATATATGAAATAGAGGTAGAAAAGACTGAAAAATATAATAAAATTAGAAATAGCACGATATTTTAAGAAATGCCTTTGATTGCTCTAACTTTTGTAAGTTTTGAAATATTTGGCTATTTCTAATTTTTTATATAACTTTTTTAACATTTAAAATTATTTTATTTTATTGAATCAAATGTGATATTTGTTTTTGCTTCCTCATAGAGGAAGCTTTGTTTTCGTAAAAAAAATTTTTTTTTAGTTGCCGCTGCCAATGTGTTCAGAATGTTCTAAAACGTCGAAAAATCGCCATTTTAAAAAATGTCGGTATGCGTGTATGTATGTCTGTCTGTCTGTCTGTATGTGCCAAATTTACCGAAATTTCTATAACTGCAGAACTGATCAACAAAATCTTAACCAATTATATATGAAATAGGGGTAGAAAAGACTGAAGAATATAATAGAATAAGAAAAATTGCGAATATTTTAAAATTTTTACCTTTAAGGGCTACATCTCAAGTCTCAATAATTGAGATTTTTCACAACTTGATGTTTTTTGACAATTTAGTATTAATTATTAGCAACTTTTCTAATTCTATTTAATTCTTCAGTCTTTTCTACCCCTATTTCATATATAATTCTTTAAGATTTGGCTGATTAGACTCAGCTTCATAAAGTTTCTATGTATGTACGAATTCTCCGAAATTTGAAATGTCAATCAAATTTTAAAGAAATTATATATGAAATAGGGGTAGAAAAGACTGAAAAATCTAATAAAATTAGAAATAGCCCGATATCTCAAAATTAATGGAAATTAGAGCAACATTTAAGTCTTAACGAATTTTCTATCTATCTATATCAGTGCTCGCAAAAAGATGCACAGTTCGGGCTGTTTCCCGAGGCGACGCCTACTGTCTCCCCACTACCGCTCGATCCTCGACGGCCGAGCCGCCGATCGCGCGCGTGACGTTGTTTTTCAGGAGCGTCGCGTATGTCAGAAATATGTTGGGATCATACCTTCCGTTAAACTTAAAGTTAAATGGTTAAAATTTAACACTAAATTTTCTCTCTCTCTCTCTCTCTCTCTCTCTCTCTCTCTCTCTCTGTTATTAAGTCTAGCATTATATATATGTTCCATAATAATATAATTATTAATTAACGTAATTTTATACCTAATAATATAGTTATATGTATAATAATTTCAACAATAGTTTTCCGCATCACCCATGAGGTACTATTATTGATGCGTTTATTTTTATGTGGTTTCCCCAGTAGGCCTATTCCACTAAAAAAGAAGAAAATAATAAAATATATGGCTCGGCAAGAAAGATAAAAAACATTTAATTTCTGGGTCGTTTGCACGATTTGACTAAGGATGGTACATCCACAGAAATTTTGGAAGAATTAACGAGCATCAGCGAGGATAATGATGCATCGCTCAAAGAAGAACGTTTATCGTTTTTTATTATTTTTATTTTGGAAAAAGAACGTTCGCATAAATATGTGGAGCCAAACATGGAGAAAATTCAAAGACTTCGAATTTTTTTCATGTTTGGCTCCACATATTTATGCGAACGTTCTTTTTCCAAAATGAAAATAATAAAAAACGGTAAAAGTTCTTCTTTGAGCGATGCATCATTATCCTCGCTGATGCTCGCTAATTCTTTCAAAATTTCTGTGGATGTACTATCCTTAGTCAAATCGTGCAAACGACCCAGAAATTAAATGTTTTTTATCTTTCCTGCCGAGCCATATATTTTATTATTTTCTTCTTTTTTAGTGGAATAGGCCTACTGGGAAAACCACATAAAAATAAACGCATCAATAATAGCACCTCATAAATGATGCGGAAAACTATTGTTGAAATTATTATACATATAACTATATTATTAGGTATAAAATTACGTTAATTAATAATTATATTATTATGGAACATATATATAATGCTAGACTTAATAACAGAGAGAGAGAGAGAGAGAGAGAGAGAGAGAAAATTTAGTGTTAAACTAACCATTTAACTTTAAGTTTAACGGAAGGTATGATCCCAACATATTTCTGACATACGCGACGCTCCTGAAAAACAACGTCACGCGCGCGATCGGCGGCTCGGCCGTCGAGGATCGAGCGGTAGTGGGGAGACAGTAGGCGTCGCCTCGGGAAACAGCCCGAACTGTGCATCTTTTTGCGAGCACTGATCTATATAAAATAGAATGTCTGTATGTCAGTATGTATGTCTGTTCTTTATACACTCTTAAACTATTCCACCGATCTGGACGAACTTTTGCACAGTTACTCTTTACATCCTTGCGCAAAACATAGTCTACTACGGAACCTCGATTATTCACTTACCAATCAGCAACTTTATTCCTTGGTTTTCCCGGGCGTTTTTTCGGGAATTTCGAGATTGCCCGCTCGCGATGTACGCACAGAACTTCGATATTTCACTTACCGATTACCGATTTTATCTCTTTGTTTTCCCGGGCGTTTTTTAAGTCTGTCTGTTCTTTATACACTCTTAAACTATTCGACCGATCTGGACGAAGTTTTGCACAGTTACTTTTTACATCCTTGCGCAAAACATAGGCTACTACGGAACCTCGATTATTCACTTACCGATCAGCTACTTTATTCTTTGGTTTTTCCGGGCGTTTTTTCAAAAATTTCAAGAATGCTCGCTCGCGATGTACGCACAGAACTTCGATATTTCACTTACCGATTACCGATTTTATCCCTTGGTTTTCCCGGACATTTTTTAAGTAAAATATCGAAGTTCTGTGTACATCGCAAGCGAGCAATCTCGAAATTCCTGAAAATACGCCCGGGAAAACCAAGTGATGATTACAGTATTTGTTGAATACTATTTCTTATTTAAATTTAATTTCAACCTCAAATTGAACTTTCGCAATAGGTTTTACAAAAAATATTGTAAGTATGTGGTATTTGCGGAAGACAACAAATTATATTACAATACATGCGAGGAAACAATCTCGAAATTCCCGAAAAAACGCCCGGCAAAAACTAAGGGATGAAGTCGCTAATCGGTAAGTGAAATATCTGAAACGCAGAAATGACTCAATAGCGTAAAACTCGAGTAGAAAAAGACCGGTTACGACATGTTCAATTAAGGAAAACATTTTTGCGGTCCGATTTGAAATTAGAGGCATTGAGTGCGTTCGAAAATAAAGTTTGGTTGGTGTTGGGAAATGGTGAAGTTGGCGGAGAAACGAAACGCAGCGTTGGCCATTTTTAATATCGCCAACTTCACCATTTCCCAACACCAACCAAACTTTATTTTCGAACGCACAAATTTAGTTATGATCCAAATTACGAATATCAATTTTTTTTTAGAAATGTCCCTGGTTGCTCTAACTTATGCAAATATTGAGATGTAAAGCTAAATTTTTTTTTAATCGATAAAGTATTATTTAAGAAAGGATAGAATTGAATTTAGCGATAATTGGTAAAGGGCTTCTTTCTTTATAAAATTTTGAATTTTTTAAGAAATGCCTTTGATTGCTCTAACTTTTGTAAGTTTTGGAATATTGGGCTATTTCTAATTTTATTATATTCTTCTGTCTTTTCTACCCCTATTTCATATAAAATTCTTTAAAATTTGGTTGATTAGACTCATGTTTATGTATGGACGGATTCCCCGAAATTTTAAATGTCTTTAACTCAAAAACTAATCAACCAAATCTTAAAGAATTATATATGAAATAAGGGTAGAAAAGACTAAAAAATATAGTAAAATTTAAAAAATTACTAAAATCTTAAAATTTTAACTTTTAAGGGCTACATCCCAAGTCTCAACAATTGAGACTTTTCATAAATTGACATTTCTTGACAATTTAGTATTAATTATTAGCAATTTTTTTGATTCTAATATATTTTTCAGTTTTTTCTACCCTTATTTCATATACAATTCATTATGGTTTGGTTGATTAGACCCAGCTTTGTAAAGCTTCGATATATGTACGAATTCTCCAAAATTTCAAATGAGAAAAAAGAAAGAGAGAGAGAGAGAGAGAGAGAGAGAGAGAGAGAGAGAGAGAGAGAGAGAGAGAGAGAGAGAGAGAGAGAGCAGAGAGAGAGCAGAGAGAGAGAGAGAGACTACTATAGAGATAGTATATCTCCTATCCTCTCGATACGCTCTATCTACGCATCTCTTAGCTCTAGCGATATAGAGCGCGCGCGACTCTTCTCTCTCGTCTACCTCTCTATCTCTCTCTCTCTCTCTCTCTCTCTGCTCTCTCTCTCTCTCTCTCTCTCTCTCTCTCTCTCTCTCGCTCTCTCTCTCTCTCTCTCTCTCTCTCTCGCTCTCTCTCTCTCTCTCTCTCTCTCTCTCTCTCTCTCTCTCTCTCTCTCTCTCTCTCTCTCTCTCTCTCTCTCATCTCTCTCTCTCTCTCTCTCTCTCTCTCTCTCTCTCTCTCTCTCTCTCTCTCTCTCCTCTCTCTCGTCTCTCTCTCTCTCTCTCTCTCTCTCCTCTCGTCTCTCTCCTTCTCTCTCTCTCTCTCTTCCCCGAAAAAAAGAGAGAGATAGATGAGGGCGAAAGGGCGCTCTATTGCAAAAGCATTGATCGTTTTTTATATAAAACTGACGTGTGTCTAGCCTAACATCAGCCAATGTATGCCAAGAAGCCTAAAGTGCGTTCAGTTTTATTGGGAAACGATCAGTGTTTCGCAGAAGGGCGGCCTTTTGCAAAAAGGCTAGTCTTTTTGCAAAAGAGCTAATTTTTTAATTGCAGTTAGAACATCTCAAGTCTTAATAATTGAGACTTCAAAAAATGATTTTTTAGGATAATAAAAAAAGTGAGCAAGTAAAAACTTGCACATTGCTTCCATATAGCTTTTAAGTGTGCAAGTAGAAACTTGCACATTGCTTCCTCATAGCTTTTAAGTGTGCAAGTAGAAACTTGCACATTGCTTCTTCATAGCTTTAAAGTGTGCAAGTTGAAACTTGCACATTGCTTCCTCATAGCTTTAAAGTGTGCAAGTAGAAACTTGCACATTGCTTCCTCATAGTTTTTAAGTGTGCAAGTAGAAACTTGCACATTGCTTCCTCATAGCTTTAAAGTGTGCAAGTTGAAACTTGCACATTGCTTCCTCATAGCTTTAAAGTGTGCAAGTAGAAACTTGCACATTGCTTCCTCATAGCTTTAAAGTGTGCAATTAGAAACTTGCACATTGCTTCCTCATAGCTTTAAAGTGTGCAAGTAGAAACTTGCACATTGCTTCCTCATAGTTTTTAAGTGAGCAAGTAGAAACTTGCACATTGTTTTCTCATAGTTTTTAAGTGAGCCAGTAGAAACTTGCACATTGCTTTCTCATAGTTTTTAAGTGAGCCAGTAGAAACTTGCACATTGCTTTCTCATAATTTTTAAGTGAGCAAGTAGAAACTTGCACATTACTTAATCAACATTTTATTTCGCTTATAAAGCTTCCTCTATGAGGAAGCCAAATTAAAGAATATTTACTAATAATTGTACATTAAATAAAAAATAAGCTTCCTCATAGAGGAAGCTTTATAAGCGAAATAAAATGTTGATTAAGTAATGTGCAAGTTTCTACTTGCTCACTTAAAAATTATGAAAAAGCAATGTGCAAGTTTCTACTGGCTCACTTAAAAACTATGAGAAAGCAATGTGCAAGTTTCTACTGGCTCACTTAAAAACTATGAGAAAGCAATGTGCAAGTTTCTACTGGCTCACTTAAAAACTATGAGAAAACAATGTGCAAGTTTCTACTTGCTCACTTAAAAACTATGAGGAAGCAATGTGCAAGTTTCTACTTGCACACTTAAAAACTATGAGGAAGCAATGTGCAAGTTTCTACTTGCACACTTTTTCTGAGAACGTTGGCTGGTATGCTTCTACACGCCTGTCTGATGCGGTCCTTTAGGTCTTCAGCTATGGTAGGTGCGGTCTCGTAAACAGTATTTTTTTAGTATTCCCATAAGAAGAAATCTGGTGATGTTAGATCTGGTGATATGGATGGCCATGCTACATAGCCACCTTGTCCAATCCAACGGCGCGGATAAGTTAAATTTAAAAAGTCTCTTACAAGACGTGCGTAGTGTGGTGGTGCACCGTCCGTTGCAACCACATACGTTGGACTGTATTTTTATCGACAAACTCTAACATCCTTGGCAACACATCTCGTAGCATACGTAAATATGATTCCCCTGTAACATTGCCATCAAAAAAGTGGGGTCCAACAATATGACCATCTAAAACACCACACCAAACTATCACCTTCCACCGATGCTGATTGTCTACATGACGAACCCAGTGCGGATTAACATCAGAATAATAATGGCTATTGTGCCGATTCAGTAAGCCATTGCTCTCAAATGCAGCCTCGTCACTAAACATAACACGAGAAAAAAATGTGGGATCGAGCTGAATTCGAGCTACAGCCCACCTGCAGAATGTGACACGAAGAACTTTATCATTATCAGAAAACTTCTGATTAAGTGAAATGTGATAAGGATGAATGTGATTGGCACGTAAAATTCTATTTACAGTCGCAGGAGACACATTTAAAGCACGACTAATTTGACGTTGGCTAATGTGCGGACTCATTATTACCATTCCTAATACAGTTACGATAATAGCATCATCGTTATTTAATGGTTTTTTAGAACGTTTGCGTTTTATCTGTCCCGTACGCGCTCTAGTTTTTAAACGCAAAATTGCTTTATGATCGGGATGTCGTCTATCCGGATACCTATCTCGATATTGACGAGCTGCTTCTCTAGCATTATTATCAGCGGCATAATAAATACCAATCATATCAACAATTTTTGAGGGCGAATAATCTGCCATGTTGATAATGACACAATTAACGAAAGAGAATAAAATAAAATTACTCTAATAATCAAACGTATCAAACAAATCGTCGCAATAAGAGCCAACTCGAGTCGATTTTAAATAAAAACAATCAGCTGAATAGGAGCTTAATGAAAGTGTTTTGTGGTAGTAGTCTCTACTGAAGAAGGGCGCTATAATTCTTTCATTATTCCGTAAACGTCAAGCTTCGGCGATCCTCCGAATACTTCAAACGCGTTCTGGACACTCCTTCTAAATGAAAGGGCAGCGCGCCTTAGTGCTCGTAAAAATCGCAATTTTTAATCCAAATATCTCGGAAACTATCGATTTTGTTAAAAAATTGTTAAGGTACCAAAAACATTTATTTCAATTAGATAAATTCGAAAGTACAATACAAAAATAGTTTTCATTTTTAAAAAATAAAGGACTGATCTGACCTAAAATTACGATTCTTTATTCTTTGAATCCAATCTCAAACACTATTAATTTTCAATTGGATTTACAAAATCTATTGAACATTTTTTGTATCTTGATAATTTCTTGCAACATTAATAGTGTTTGAGATTGGATTCAAAGAATAAAGAATCGTAATTTTAGGTCAGATCAGTCCTTTATTTTTTAAAAATGAAAACTATTTTTGTATTGCACTTTCGAATTTATCTAATTAAAATAAATGTTTTTGGTACCTTAACAATTTTTTTACAAAATCGATAGTTTCCGAGATATTTGGGTTAAAAATTGCGATTTTTACGAGCACTAAGGCGCGCTGCCCTTTTTTAGAAGGAGTGTCCAGAACGCGTTTGAAGTATTCGGAGGATCGCCGAAGCTTGACGTTTACGGAATAATGAAATAATTATAGCGCCCTTCTTCAGTAGAGACTACTACCACAAAACACTTTCATTAAGCTCCTATTCAGCTGATTGTTTTTATTTAAAATCGACTCGAGTTGCCTCTTATTGCGACGATTTGTTTGATACGTTTGATTATTAGAGTAATTTTATTTTATTCCCTTTCGTTAATTGTGTCATTATCAACATGGCAGATTATTCGCCCTCAGAAATTGTTGATATGATTGGTATTTATTATGCCGCTGATAATAATGCTAGAAAAGCAGCTCGTCAATATCGAGATAGGTATCCGGATAGACGACATCCCGATCATAAAGCAATTTTGCGTTTAATAGCTAAAGCGCGTACGGGACAGATGAAACGCAAACGTTCTAAAAAACCATTAAATAACGATGATGCTATTATCGTAACTGTATTAGGAATGGTAATAATGAGTCCGCACATTAGCCAACGTCAAATTAGTCGTGCTTTAAATGTGTCTCCTGCGACTGTAAATAGAATTTTACGTGCCAATCACATTCATCCTTATCACATTTCACTTAATCAGAAGCTTTCTGATAATGATAAAGTTCTTCGTGTCACATTCTGCAGGTAGGCTGTAGCTCGAATTCAGCTCGATCCCACATTTTTTTCTCGTGTTATGTTTAGTGACGAGGCTGCATTTGAGAGCAATGGCTTACTGAATCGGCACAATAGCCATTATTATTCTGATGTTAATCCGCACTGGGTTCGTCATGTAGACAATCAGCATCTGTGGAAGGTGATAGTTTGGTGTGGTGTTTTAGATAGTCATATTGTTGGACCCCACTTTTTTGATGGCAATGTTACAGGGGAATCATATTTACGTATGCTACGAGATGTGTTGCCAAGGATGTTAGAGTTTGTCGATAAAAATACAGTCCAACGTATGTGGTTGCAACGGACGGTGCACCACCACACTACGCACGCCTTGTAAGAGACTTTTTAAATTTAACTTATCCGCGCCGTTGGATTGGACAAGGTGGCCATGTAGCATGGCCATCCATATCACCAGATCTAACATCACCAGATTTCTTCTTATGGGAATACTAAAAAAATACTGTTTACGAGACCGCACCTACCATAGCTGAAGACCTAAAGGACCGCATCAGACAGGCGTGTAGAAGCATACCAGCCAACGTTCTCAGAAAAACAGTTAATGCATTCAAAAAACGGTTGCAATTATGTATTCAACAGAATGGTAGTACATTTGAGCATTTGCTGTAAACCAGAAATACACAATGTGACCCTACTTGTGAGTCAATCGGTCTTGCCTTCACTGGCCGGATCAATGTTGGGTCTTGCCTTCACTGGCCGGATCAATGTCGGGTCTTGCCTTCACTGGCCGGCTCAATGTTGGGTCTTGCCTTCACTAGACGGATCAATGTCGGGTCTTGCCTTTACTGGCCGGATCAATGTTGGGTCTTGCTTTCACTGGCCGGATCAATGTTGGGTCTTGTCTTCACTAACCGGATCAATCTTGGGTCTTGCCTTCATTGGCCGGATCAATGTTGGGTCTTGCCTTCATTGGCCGGATCAATGTTGAGTCTTGCCTTCATTGGCCGGATCAATGTTGGGTGTTGCCTTCACTGGCCGGATCAATGTTGGGTCTTGCCTTTACTGTCCGGATCAATGTTGGGTCTTGCTTTCACTGGCCGGATCAATGTTGGGTCTTGCCTTCACTAGCCGGATCAATGTTGGCTCTTGCCTTCACTAACCGGATCAATCTTGGGTCTTGCCTTCACTGGCCGGATCAATCTTAGGTCTTGTCTTCATTGGCCGGTACACCTTGGGTAATGCTAATGCCGGCGGGATTGTAACTTTCGAGCCTTGTAACTCGAAAAGTACTTCATGAAAAAATACTTAAATACAGTGTTTTGGAAAGCTCTTGAGGTAAGCTACAAGAATATGCAATAAAAAATAGAGGGTTCCATTTAAAAAGACAAAGTTCAACTTTATATGACCTCGGCAGGTTCACTCAAAGTCAAACCAATGACACCATCTTATGTCCCCCTTCAAACCAAACAACTTTTGTCTGAAACGTTTTTCCGTATCTTTCATATTTTTCGAGATATTTGCCTGGGGCAATTAAAATAAAACACCCATATATATATATATGTATATACACACAGGGTGTCTCTAAAGTCTGACCCAGTCCCCTGGATCTCGGAAACGGCTTTAGATATAGAAATAAGGTTTCAGACAGAAGTTGTAGGATATTAAGGGGGACAGTTGATGAAAATGTGGACTTGACCCTGTGAGTGACCTTTTTAAGGCAAGGTCAATGTTATCGATGTTTTCTTAAATAAAACCTCCCTTTTTTTATTGCATATTTTTGTAGCCCTTGTCGAGACGTTTTCAATACACTATAATAAAGTTCTCTTTCGTTAAGAATTTCCTGAGATATTTGAAATTTTGTCATGATATTTTTAATACAAAATATGAAATATCGCAGGAAATTCTTAACGAAAGAGAGCTTTATTATAGTGTTTTGAAAACGTCTCAACAAGGGCTACAAGAATATGCAATAAAAAATGGGTGGTTCCATTTAAGAAAACATCGATCACATTGACCTGGCCTTGAAAAGGTCACTCAGGGTCGGGTCCATATTTTCGTCATTTGTCCCCCTTAATATCCTACAACTTTTGTCTGAAACGTTTTTCCATATCTAAAGCCGTTTCCGAGGTCCAGGGGCTGGATCAGACTTTAGAGACACCCTGTATACATGTATGTATGTATGTATGTATGTATGTATGTATGTATGTATGTATGTATGTATGTATGTATGTATGTATGTGTGTATGTGTATATATATACACATACATACATGACAATTGCATGGCACTATTTTAGGGAAATATTTTCTAGGTCAAAAGAAAGAAAAAGGTTTATATAAAGTATAAACATATGTCCCAAACTTATTTATTGGTAAGATATTAAAGAGTAAAGATTATGTTTAACAGTAGAACATTTAAAGTATATTTTCGAAGTGGCCGACTTTTTGTTAAATGCAGCATTCAACACGATGTATCCATGTTTCTCTGGCACGTCTTATGGCATCAGGATTATTCCTGATTGTTGCTGCAGCTTCCATTATCTATGTGATTTCTTAATTCTTCTTGCGTACCAATAGGTCTACAATAAACAGCGTTAGACTATTTTCTATGGGGTTGGACGAAGTCTTTAGTTTATTGTAGACCTATTGGCACGCAAAAAGAATTAAGGGGGGAACCTGCTAACGCTTCAGAAAGCATAATATTTGCGATTTTTTTTCTTGGCTCCAATAAAACGAATCTTTTCTAAACTTCTGGGGTGTTTCAGTACACATTTTGACATTAACAAAAAAATTTTTTTATACAAAAATATTGATCTTTAATATGAAATGTTTAGCGATATTTACAACGCCTTTTTTCATCCTCGTACACTCTAGCGTGCGTAATTTGTGTCTGTAACAAAAAAACAAAAACGTTTCTTAATTTTCATGTAATTACCTTCTATGTGAACCTAAAAAACTTTTTAAATATCAAAAATTAAATAAATTGTGAGACTTTGAAGAAAAAGTTTCACTTCAGTTTTTCTTCAAAGTCTCACAATTTGTTTAATTTTCGATATTTAAAAAGTTTTTTAGGTTCAAATAGAAGGTAATTACATGAAAATTAAGAAATGTTTTTGTTTCTTTGTTACAGACACAAATTACGCACGCTAGTGTACGAGAATAAAAAAAAGGCGTTGTGAAAATCGCTAAACATTTCATATTAAAGATCAATATTTTTGTATAAAAAAATTTTTTTGTTAATGTCAAAATGTGTACTAAAACACCCCAGAAGTTTAGAGAAAATTCGTTTTATTGGAGCCGAGAAAAAAAATCGTAAAAAATTATTCTTTTTCAAGCGTTCTATAGCAGGTTCCCCCCTTAAGAAATCGCATAATGGAAGTTGCAGCAACTATCAGGAATAATCCTGATGCCATAAAAGGTGCCAGAGAAACATGAATACATCGTACTGAATGCTGCCTTCAACAAAACGGCGGCCACTTCGAAAACATACTTTAAATGTTTTACTGTTAAACATAATCTTTACTCTTTAATATCTTACTAATAAATAAGATTAGGACATATGTTTATATAAACTTTTTTGTTCATTTTAACCTAGAAAATGTTTCCCTAAAATAGTGCCGTGCAATTCTGAAACACCCTGTACATTAATATATTTATATATTAATATTAGAGGAACGCCATAATCGGTCAGGACTGGATCTTATAGTTGCCCAATAAAATGATTCGTGAATTTTATGTACAATTCATCGCTCTAGCAAACCACGCAACCGTTACTTACGGTCTTAAAACGTAGCTACAACTAAAGTTCGAAAGAGTACTCTCACATAATTAAATTAAAATCAATTTAATCATCCACTAACACACGTTAGCATATTCGAAAAAGAACGGGATATATATAGAAGGATATAGGGTAATATAAAAACTGTTGCGAAAAATAACACCCCAGCCAGGATTCGAACCTGGACCTCCCTGCTCTCCGGGCGGGAGTCTCACCTATTCGACCACTGAGGCATGTGGTGATATTTATCGCAACAAACTATTAATAATATAGAAGAACGTCTTTTACCGGCAACGTATATAACAATAAGCAAATTTAAAATACGACCGTATAAGATAATTATCAATAATTAAAGGAACGCCATAATCAGGACTGGATCTTGGTTGCCCAATAAAATTATTCGTGAATTTTATGTACAATTCTATATTACCCTATATCATTCTATCTATATCCCGTCCTTTTTCGAATATGCTAACGAATATGCTGTGTTAGTGGATGATTAAATTGATTTCAATTTAATTATGTGAGAGTACTCTTTCGAGCTTTAGTTGTAGCTACGTTTCAAGGCCGTAAGTAACGGTCGCGTGGTTTGCTAGAGCGATGAATTGTACATAAAATTCACGAATAATTTTATTGGGCAACCAAGATCCAGTCCTGACCGATTATGGCGTTCCTTTAATTATTGATTATTATCTTATACGGTTGTATTTGCTTATTTTTTATATATTAATATATTTATGTGGTAATTATTTAGAAAAGGTTACACCTATTGGATAATTTTCATTTTGATACATGTTATAAAGGGTGACTTTTTCTGAGTAACTTTTGTTTATACAACTATATGGGGGTCGCGTGTAGATTTCCGAGATATATTACTTTAAAGTATCCGAGAGATATATGTATTACTTTAAAGTACATAAGATATATATGAGAGACTATATATAATATACCAATGTACATGCGTGTGCGGAGGGAAACTCCGCCCCCTGCACCCCCATGCATGTACTTTCTAAACGGCATGCATGGGGGTACAGGGGGGGCGGAGACCCCCGCCCGCGCATATGCTTTGTAAGATGAAGCAAGGTCCACCCCACACCGACTCCTGTAGGGGGGGTCCCGGGGGGGGGGGGGAAGCGGAGCCCCCCGCACACGCATGTACTTTGGTATATTAATTTCTCGTATACAGGGTGTCCCAGAATTGATAGTAAAAAAAGAAGAGGCATATTCTACAGGTCAAAAGAAGGTAAAATTGTTGTATAAACATATGTCCGGAAACGCACCCCCTCTGAGCTATACCCTCCCAATGTTTTCCGAAAAAACTCGAATTTTCTGTATATTGTCTAAACTTGGGCTTCGAATTAAGAATATGTACCAATTTTCGTAAAATTCGAAGCCCAAGTTTAGACAATATACAGAAAATTCGAGTTTTTTCGGAAAACTTTGGGAGGGTGTAGCTCAGAGGGGGTGCGTTAAAACTCGAATTTTCTGTATATTGTCTAAACTTGGGCTTCAAATTAAGGATATGTACCAATTTTCGTACAATTCGAAGCCCGAGTTTAGAGTTTAGACAATATACAGAAAATTCGAATTTTTTCGGAAAACTGGGAAGGTGTAGCTCAGAGAGGGTGCGTTTCCAGACATATGTTTATAGGACAATTTTACCTTCTTTTGACCTGTAGAATATGCCTCTTCCTTTTTTACTATAAATTCTGGGACAACCTGTATATCTTATAGTATACTAAATACTTTAAAGTAATACGTACATATATTTCGGATACTTTAAAGTACTATATCTCGGAAAACTACACGCGACCTCCATATAGTTGTATAAACAAAAGTTACTCAGAAAGCCACTCTTATAACATATATCAAAATAAAAAAGATCCAAGAGGTGTAACCTTTTCTAAATAATTACTAGAATATTATCTGAGAAACGTTCAATGACATTTCCTAATTATTAACTAATAAAGATTGACAACATAGTAGGGGAACTGTGCCAAAACAACATACTCTTTTTTAAGACATTGTTATTTTATTCTGTAATACTTAAAAATTATGTAACTCGTCTAGAAACACTTTAAGATAAACCATAGTTTAGTATTATAATATTTAAAAATTTTTATAAATTTGCATTAGTTATGTAACAACATATAAACAAAACACTACAATTGTTTATTTTGCCCTGATATATCGGGCAAAATTACATAGTGCTAGTTTAGGTGCTTAATATCGCTGCTTAGAAGAGCGACAATACATTAAACGTCGAAATCCATCGTGTCTTTAGTACCTGTTGCAAGTTGGTAGTGAGTGCACGCTTGTGAATGGAAATTTTGCCATCTAATCGAAAACGTAAGTATAAAAAATTTTGGCACATTTCTTTTAACTCATTACCTTATTTCTTTGTTTGGTATCTAAACTTTTTATGTTTCATCATTCAGTTTTTTTATATGAAGCCATGCTGTTGCACTTTTTATATTTGGAAATATCAGAGCAATATTGCATACAGTTGCCAGCTTAAAATGATATAGTATGTCATTTTCCCCTGTCACTAGTAAAATTTTTCTATCCATAAAATAAAAAGTTAGATTGTATTTGAAAAATATAAAAAGTGCAACAGCATAGCTCCATATAAGAACACTCAATGATGAAACATAAAAAGATTAGATACCAAACAAACAAATAAAGTAATGAGCTAAAGAAAAATGTGCCAAAAAAATTTTTTATGCTTACGTTTTCGATTAGATGGCAAAATTCACAAGCGTACAGTCATTATTAATTTACAACAGGTATTAAAGACACGATAGATTTCGACATTTAAATGTATCGGCGCTCGTTTAGCGGCGATATAAAGCACTAAACTAACACTATGTCGTTTGCCCGGGTATGTCGTTTTAGGCACAATTCCCCTATATATAAAATACATTAAAAATGATTATAAATTTGATTCAAATGGGTTTCGAATCAAATTTATAATCAAATCAAAGATTAAGAAATTTTTGCAAATTAAACTTCAAAAGCACAGATAAAAATATTTTCTACATCTTATGAGATAAAAATAAGAATAATAATAAATAATGTGTCCTAGTCATACTTTTACAATGCATTCTTCAATTTCATCAGAACTGTCCTCATCCTCTTCCTCATCGTTATCATTGGATGACACTTCTTGCCTTTGCAAGGCTTTGCTTTCTTTTCTCATCCATTCAGTTTCAACTTCGTCGAACAATTTCCCACGTTCCTCTAAATAAATTATTTACAATTTGTAACATAAAGTTTTTAACAACTTTATATAACATTTACTTATATTATATAAAATATACCTGGCGATAATGTATCATATGGTAGTAAATATTTACAATAAATATCGTCTAATTTAGTAACACGATCCTGTGCCGATTTCGGTATCTTCATGCCATCTGCTACTTTCTGCCATTTCTTTTTTTCAATTACTTCTTTCAATCCACCCAAGCTTTGAACTGTTTGATATAAGTGAGGTAAATCTACTTCCATTCCACCAATCTGAAAGAGTTAATTATTTGTGGTAAGTACTTCTTATATTGGTAAGATTCTCTTAAATTTTCTCAAGCTGTACAATATCTATCAAAAAATAAGTAATAATAAATAAAGTTTTACCCATGGAGGTTGAGTCAAAGTAATACTCTGAGTAGCTAAATATTTCTTGATAGCCATCATTTCTTTTACATTAGGACCCCACCTGTGGAGCATGCGATGTACATACTGATTATAAGCGGTAAATCTCATATCGTCGGACACTTTGCATTCCGGCTAAAAAATAAAACAGAGAATCATATAATATGTAACATACATATGTCATTTATTATTTAATATAAATAACGTATATTATATGTGTGTGTATATTACCTAATATAACTATTTTTTTATGTGGCATTTACCTTAAAATTTGATGGAGGCACCACTCTACATATTCCAAATTTTTCAGCGATTGGCCTTATCTTGTCTATATACTCCAATGGATCCTGGAAATCTTTCTCCGTTGGATGAAACGTTGGCGCCTCGACTACACGAGCTTCATCGTTCGCGATCTTCGTGCCTGGAAGTGTCGTACTGTTGCTTGAAGAGCATATCTCTGATCCCTTTTGTTTGCATTTGATTTGTGTCCTAAAAGATTTTCATCATAAACAATAGAAACGCATAACAAAATACAGATTTTTGCGCTTATATTACTTGTGTTATTTCGAAAATGTAAAATGTAACATTAAACATTACCTCTTCCCGCTTTTTGTCGAATCTATAGAAGCTTTTCTTTCCCTAGACGACTTCGGTGACTTTATGAGTTTCTCCAAACTGCTATTTGCGCTCATACTGACATGTGGACGATTCGGGCTTGGCATCGAGACTTCGTTTTTCGTTAGTGACGTCGGTTGCGTCTCTGTACTCGGCATACTTGATATCGTGGTCGACACGGTCTCGGTCGTTGACGTCGATGGTACTTGCTGTTCCACCGTAATAGGATTGGGCGGGGTACGTGTTGTCGGTTGTACCGTTCCTATCGGTGGACAACGTGCCACGGATAATGGTTGCTTAGTGACCAACTTAGCCCGAAGGAGTACTCTTTGATTAGGACCGGTCGGTCCTTCCGTGCCAAGTTTAACAGCGACGCCCTGTATTAGCTGTTGACCTTGCACCAGATTCGGGCCGCTTCTCGTAACAGCCTGCAACGGAATGTAAAACAGCTGCCCGTCGTTATCGTCGTCGTTCTCGTTACTCATTTCGGTCTGAGTGGATATCTCGGTACTTTTCTGTTGACTCGCATCGCTTTCTTGCTCCTGCGTGGTCTCGTCGAGATTCACCTGCACCGCTATGGAAGCGCTGCAGTTTACGTTGCTCCAACTCGTCGTGAGCTTGTCAAGCGGTAGTACTTGGACACTGGTCAGGCTCGCGAAATTCTTGGGCAACTCAAACTTGCTCACGCTTAAACCCGTATTTGCCACGTTCATCGGTCCTTGCGTCTCCTTCCTGTCTTCTTTCCTTATAGACGTCACGGGATCACTCGACGGTTTCTCCTTGCTATCTGGGGATTCAGAATCCTCCTTCAAACTCGATTTCTTGGCTTCGACAATCACTTTGGTCTCGGATACTATAGCCGCTGTGGACTGCATTACTGCATTCGAACGTTTTGCATCATCTCTGACCTTCCTTCGGAAGGGTGTGCTAACGGGAACCTCGGTATCGCTTTCAAACGCGTAAACACTGCTCTCGTTCTCCGGCGAAAACGCGTTCGCATTCGGTGTTACAGTCTTACGTTCCTTAACCTTGGGCAAAAAGGGCTTCCGCAGTTGAAATATTTTCTTCTCCGTCGGCGATTTTTTCTCTATAGAACTATCCACCGAGTTTTGATCCGATTTGGACACAGTATCGCTAGTATCTTCAACAAGAGAAGTATCTTTGTTCGTCTTCTCAGTTTTATTCTTGGCAATCTCCCTCGCCTCGGCAGTAATCTTACTCTTGTCGACAATCGCATTCTGTTGCTTCACTCTGGTATTATGCATATCAGATGATACCGGTATCACATTTCTGCCATGTATCCCCGCACGGTCCTTCAAATTCGTCTTATCCGATAATTTCGAAAGAGTGACGTTGACCGGTCGTACCAAATGTTGGATTTTCGTCGAGATAGACAGATGCGAGACGTCGGCCTTTAACTTTTCTTTTGCAGAATCGTACCTAAAGCTAGAGACATTTTCCATCTCCAGCTTGCTCTCTTCTTTAGCAAGCGAGCTTTCGTTCAACCACTTTTCTATCTGTTCGGTCGACATATTCACTCGTTCCTTTCTCGTGTGCAAAGTAGACAGCGGCATAAGATTGGAAGAAACCTCGTTTTCATGATTACATTTCGTCTGTTCCATGGGTGGCAACAACGAGCTTTGCGTCTTTACAGACAAATCCAATACCGATTTTTGATCTTGCACAGATACGCTGCACTCACCGTTTAGTGAATTTTTGACCGGAAAACCGGCTTTGACCTGTGACGTTTCTACTTTACTTTCCCGTAAAGTAGCGTTTTGATCCGCTGCTTGCAATACGTCCAATGTTTTGGGCAAATTCAGCTTTTCATCGGACTCTGTGACTAGCAGATTAACATTGGCATGCGTCTGACACGAATTCAATACTTTCGATATCGCCTTCTTAGTAAACCCACGAAAAGATTCCTCATCATCCGATACCTTCGACAGATCTGCTTTCACATTTTGCGCGTTGCCGCGAGCTGCCTTTCCATCTTTCGTATTGTTTACATTGCCAGGGATCTGTCCTTTTTCCTCCTCGTCATTTGCTTTCTTCTTCTTTATTTTACTGAGCAGCATTCCCAACGTTTCCTCTTCGGATTCCGCTTTCTCGTTTTGATTACTTTTAAGGCTTTTTTGCTTAATCTTATCCGACGATGTTTTAGATATATTTTGCTCGCGTTTACGTTTTATCACGAATTTTTCTCTAGCTGATTTCACACAACTTTGAACCTGGGTCTTCGGTTTGCTATTTGTGTTACTTTGTACTTCTGTTTGTACAGTTATGTTTTTAGAGGATGATCTAAGGCTCCTGCTAATCGGTTTATCAATCTTTCCAAGACTTTGTCTGGTAATGGGTCTTGTATTGCTCGTTTCTATTGAGCTCTCAGATTCTTCGTCACTATCCTCTTCGCAATATTTCTGCACCCTCATCAAACGTTTGCTCTTTAAAATCAACTTGTTTTTGCTCTTATCCAATCGCTTATTAGCATTGCTATTGAAGGAGTTCACTTTAAAATCTTTAGTTTTAACGATAGTCTTGGCACTATTCTGTTTCACTTTGGCTTTAAGCTCGTTCTCCGTTTGCGCTATTCTACGAGCGTTTGGCAGTTCGGGAAAGCTGTCAACTGAAACGTTATCGTCATTTTCTAAATCTGGGCTCACTAATTTCCTTCCAAGAATTTCCATATATACAGCTGCTGCTTCCTTCGTTTTTCTGGTAGGTCTCCTGGAGAGATTCTGTGAGGAGACAGTGCTACTGGACGATCTTGTAACTCTCCTCATCTCTGACTTACTTCTGGTGCAGATCTTTTTTTGGATTCCTTTTTGTATATTGCGCTTTATCTGCGATGTCGATTTATCTACATGTAACTCTTCCTCTTCATCGTCCTCGACATCGTTCTCCTCTTCGGATGACACATCTGTATTCGATGTATCGCTGTTTTTCGGTTTAAAATTGACTTTCTTCTTTGGTTTGGGTAACGCGACTTTCGTTTTTAACAGAGGTTTGTTGGTTTTATCTGGCAGTGCACCGCTTCTTAGGCCATGTCTCTTCGTCTTGATTCTAGGTAAGAATTTTCGCGGAGCCAACTGAAGACCAGCCTTCAACATAGATCTCTCTGTACACGATCTTGTCCTTATAACGCAAGTGGTTTTGAATTTATTTTTGATTCTTTGCTTAGCAAGGCGTTGCTCCTGATATTTCTTTTTAAGCGCCTGGACCGTAGATGTAGCTGTCTTAAGCTTGGTAATGCTTTTCGGTAATGTATTAGTCACCTTTTTCTTATCCGAAACAATAGGCTTTACTTTTGTCACATTTTTCTGGTATGTATTTTCTTGCTTCTGAATCTCTGTAACAGTACTAGTAGAGGAAGCCTTCTCTGTAGAAGTACGAGCTGGCTTAGGTCCCTGTTTCTCTTTTTTGTTGCCAATATTGAAGAAATTTAAACTAGGTGGCAAAATAGATGTTCCTAAATTTGGAAAAAAAGGGTTTTTTTATCAAAAGAATACACTTACAATTAGATAAAGATCAAGATAGAGAGATTACCTACAATATAAGTGATATATAAATAAATCATTATAATAGTTTTCTTATATCAACTGATGCTAAATAAAAATTCTCAGAATATGTATTTTACACGTTTCTGAATAACATGTTCCATCTTATATTTTATTAATAGAGAGATTATTTATAGACAAGACTAATCTCTCTACATTTAGCACATTATACCAACTTTTAAGAGAAATGTGTCATCATATCTTTTAGGCTAAAAATTGATTTAAATAAAAAAAATTAATATATTATCCTTAAATAAACAATTAACCTCTAAAGCATAAAAATGTTAAAAAATCCTCCGTATTTGGACGTTTGTGGGTTATTAATTCTGTGATTGTGGCAGGTTTAACTTTCTCCTTGTCTTTGACAGGTATAGGCGATGTATTAAACACTGTGGTTGCACCCTGGGCAAATTTTCTTTGTGCGTGAACTTTGGTCCTGAAGCAAATAATTGCAAACTTAATATCATGAGAAATTCTTTAAAAGCTACTAGAAATATGCAGCATGACTTACTATATGTACATATTACTACATGCATCTTAAAATACACTTTATTCTTAACCCTCCGTCGGTAACATGATTTTGGTCGTTGACGCCAGAGCAAATTTTTTTATTGTCTCGAACTAAATAAAAATCTGAAAAAATTCCTGTATACTGGTGAAAGCTTTCATTAACGAGTTGGTACCATAATATAAGTCAGATTGTTCTATCCATGTTCTTAAAAATTACAATCAAAATATCGACTGTGCCTTCAAAGGCACGTTATGCAGACGGAGGGTTAATTTGAGAGGCAATCGTCGTTAAGGTGCGCCTACATCTATCGTAACACTGCGATCGTGGTCGTAAGCAAAGAAACTATCGTAAACAATATATCTATGTTAATATATCTATAAACACACTTTTCCTCGAGAAGGCTGACAGATTAGGTTACTGTTGTAACGCTAGACAAGCGTTGTAATCGTCAGAGTTCAAGTTGAATCAACTCATCGATGAGGTTACGATAACTGTCACGACGAGCATTACGATCGTCGTAAGGAGCTTACGATAATTATTTACGATAGATGTAGGCGCACCTTTACAAGCGTATGGATGTGAACGTGAAGGTAAATCACCTTTTCGGAGATTCCGAAAGTGGGTCCATGAGGTCCACCAGGTCTCCCTCCTTCCTCTTTCTCTTATCGTTGCGACTCAAAACCATTCTGATACAACGTGAAACAGAAATTGAAACATCGACGAGCGCGCAATTGTCGTTCCAATTATTTCACGGAGTATTTAGAGCATGTCGCACGCATGCTCCCTTGCTAAACGCATCCCTTGCAAGAGCTGAACCCACTTAGTTCTCAGCCAGACTTACACAAACCAATATTCCGGAAGATCGATGAATATCATCGCCGTCGCACTAATGGTCATTGTGTTATGAAGAAAACTTACGCCGAGCTCGATCCAAGCTGTTCGTGATGAGTTCATGCCAATCACGCACCGATTGAGATCGTTAGAAGAAAATCGACTGAAATTATATAACTTGCTTCAGAAATCGCACTTCTTTTTTTATCTCATCTTTCTCATCCTCCTGAGGCTCCCGATACAGTTGTTTATTCGAAGTAAAATAAAGTAAAATTAAATGCCACCACCCTTCAATCTGCGACGCGGGATATGTAGACACGTAGAGCGCATAAAAGAAGGAATACCGATTTCTTAGGGTGCATCCCCATGGAGAAAAGGTGCAAACCCATGCAGCGGAACGGCGTCACAGTATATACAGTAGCGCAACTCTCTGTCGGCGTCTTTGATGTTAGTGTTGGCCAAAATGGAGTGCGCATGCGCGAAGTAAGCAAGTTGCCCGCTGACGCCATCTGAACTTCTTTCTCACTTGCTCTTTCTTTCTCCGCTCTCTTTCTACCTCATTTTTACACAAAATTAATCTGAATTTAATGAAAATAATAAAGATAAATATGTATTATGCATTAAAAATCAGGAAAAAATAGAAAAATGAGAAAAGATATAAAATTGTATAAATGTGATTGAATAATATAAATATATTGTGGTATAAAAATATTAGAAAATATGTTATATGACATTAAACAACAAAAAAGCAAAATATAATATTTTATATTAAATAGTGTTATTACATGAAATGAAATAAACGAATAATTTGTATGCATCCAAAATAAAAATGATATATGCATATATACATGCTTCATTTTAAATGTGATAAATAATTATAATTTTAATACAACAATTGAAAAACAAATACGTTAATGTTATATTTTAAAATAATTTTATGTATGCCTAATACAAAGATATCTGTAATAAATATAATTGATATATTAAAAGTACATGTTTCATTAATGAATAGGACAAAGAAACTATATTTTTAATGTAAAATAACATTGTATCTTTATTACAGTAGGTACATAAGAAATTATACATATTATATATATTACTAAGGCATACACATAAAATTATTTTAAAATATAACATTAACGTATTTGTTTTTCAATTGTTGTATTAAAATTATAATTATTTATCACATTTAAAATGAAGCATGTATATATGCATATATCATTTTTATTTTGGATGCATAGAAATTATTCGTTTATTTTATTTCATGTAATAACACTATTTAATATAAAATATTATATTTTGCTTTTTTGTTGTTTAATATGTCATATAATATATTTTCTAATATTTTTATACCACAATATATTTATATTATTCAATCACATTTATACAATTTTATATCTTTTCTTATTTTTCTATTTTTCCTGATTTTTATTGCATAATACATATTTATCTTTATTATTTTCATTAAATTCAGATTAATTTTGTGTAAAAATGAGGTAGAAAGAGAGCGGAGAAAGGAAGAGCAAGTGAGAAAGAAGTTCAGATGGCGTCAGCGGGCAACTTGCTTACTTCGCGCATGCGCACTCCATTTTGACCAACAAGAAATCAGAGGAGTTGCGCTACTGTATATACTGTGGCCGGGCGCTTCGGCTGGCTTCGGCCAGCTTCGAGCGGGAAGAGGATAGACAGATCTGCCGTCTTCTTCTTCTCTCTCGAGCTATGGCTATTGGCTAGGCGATTTCGGATCTCATGAATGCCGAGTTGGCGAGGCGACCAGGCGACGCGTGACATTATATCGGCGCGCGACATCAATTATCGATGTATTTTCCTACATATATAAATCTAAAAAATAAATAAATCTAAAAAATTCTTCAATAAAAAATTATTATATATATATTTTTTTACATGTTAATAAAAAATTAAAATTTGAATTAAAAGATAAAAATCCACTCTTGGCCAATATGTACGTTTTTTTATTTAAAAAGAATCTGTTTATTTAACAATTTCTATTTAAAGAATTAATTTCAGCACAATGATATTATTAAGTACTAAAAAAAATTATAGTTTATACTATTCTTCTTTCTGTCATTGAATTTATTTGCCATTAAATGTATAACGTACATATATACATGCATATACATATACATATTACCTACACACACGCACACGCACATCCAGAGGAATGTAAAAAATAATTTTTTACATTTCCCTCCTGACGGAAGTCTCCACCACCTTCTCGCGGTTTCCGTTGAGCAACAATATGTACGTTATACATTTAATGGCAAACAAATTCAATGACAGAAAGAAGAATAGTATAAACTATAATTTTTTTTAGTACTTAATAATATTTAATACTTAAGAATTTTTTAGATTTATTTATTTTTTAGATTTATATATGTAGGAAAATACATCGATAATTGATGTCGCGCGCCGATATAATGTCACGCGTCGCCTGGTCGCCTCGCCAACTCGGCATTCACAAGATCCGAAATCGCCTAGCCAATAGCCATAGCTCGAGAGAGAAGAAGAAGACGGCAGATCTGTCTATCCTCTTCCCGCTCGAAGCTGGCCGAAGCCAGCCGAAGCGCCCGGCTGCGTTGCTGAAATGCAAAGTTGGCATCTCTGCCCATCCCCACCACTGGCTAGCTCAATGAAGTTAGCGGGACAACTTCGACTTTTGATATTTTTTTTTTACTAATCGATTGTTAGTCGTTTGTTATTGATTGTTAGACTAATTAGAACGTTTGTTAGATAATAGTTTTTACGTAATCACGAAAATAATTTTTAGTGTTAAGTTAGCGGGTAAATATAGAATTCTTTACAATTTTCGGTTCAAACCGGGGTCAAACGATGCGGAACCGTTTGTTAGTTCCGAATATACTAATTAAAACGTTTGTTAGATCACGGTTTTGCTTAAAAACGCAAAAAACTGTATATCGTTTAGCTGCCGGAGAGTGGGGGTGAGATGTAGAATATGTGGTGGTTTTGGAACGCATTTGTCCGAATTGCCCGTAAATAGTTCATCAAATCGAGAAACGTGCTTAAGGGTCGGCAGTAGAGTCCTATATTATCAGAGAAGCGAAATCGATACCCCCTCCATGGTTCCCATAAACCCCGCAGCTGATCCATAAACCCCGCAGCCGACCGTTTGTAAACATGTGTATGCACACGGACACCACACGGACACCACACGGGGTCGAGAGTCTCGGTTTTGATTGGTGCCGCGGTCAGCCAATCAGCAAGCGTGCCGTCAATTTCGCTTCTCTGATAATATAGGACTCTAGTCGGCAGAAGACACGGTGGAGACGCCTATCGGCCGGCCTGGAATTACGGATTCGTAAAAACAAGATTTTAGCCAAAATACCGAATGAATCTTATTCCATTTAGGATATTCTTAATCAGTAAGCTCATCTGTAGTACGCTACAGAGTTATTTTATGAAAAAAAGGTAAAAATAAAAATTTTTAATAAACGGGGGAATGAGCAGCTAGCAACGGGTAAGGTTGGGTTAGCCATGAGTCCGTATTTCATTTATTATAAATTTTTAAGAGCAAAAATGCAAAATCGGGCTCTGTAGCGTACTACAGATGAACTTACTGATTAAGAATATCCTAAATGGAATAAGATTCATTCAATATTTTGGCTAAAATATTGTTATTACGGTTCTCACTAGATTTAAGAAGCTGGGGAAATTTTCGTGGTAACATACTGACTGCTTGCCAAGAGAGAGCGTCATTTCATCTTTGTCTCTCTTTCATCGCATATGTAGTAGCATCCATGTACAAAGTACAAACACTAATACGTGAGCACACGGATGCAAATATTGAGAGATAATGTCAGCAAAAACCGGCTATCATATTATTTTTATTTTTTTTGTATATGTATGCATATGTAAAAAATAAACAAAAATAAAGATAATTTTGAAAAATAAAAAGAATCTATTTGTGTGTGTGTGTGTGTGTGTATAATTTAAAATTAATAAAAAAATTGAAAAATCAATGTATTTTATGTTTATATATTTTGTATCGTAAAAAAACATGAAATCGTTACAAGCATTTTACATGTCATGCATATTACATGCATATATATATATATATATATATATATATATATACATATATAACATATATTAGAGTGGTCTTTTTAAAAATGGTAATTTTGAATTTTGACTGCTTGAACGGTTCGAAAGGCTCGAAATAAATAAATAAAAATCTGTGCAAAAACGCAGCTTCCTATCTCAATTTTAACACGTGCCGCAGAGCACTTGAATTTTCCTATTAAAATCAAATAGCAAATGATTTTAGTATGAATGCAATAACGATCGGAAAAATTTGAAACTTGGCAATCCTCTTACCTATAGATGTACCTGTCTTCTGAAATTTTTATAGATTTTTATCTACATATTTCAGGTTGCTAGTGGTTGATGAAAATAAATTTTTTTTAAATTCTTTAATCAAATAGCAAATGATTTTAGTATGAATGCAATAGCGATCGGAAAAATTTGAAACTTGGCTATTCTCTTACCTATAGTTGTACCTATCTTCTGATATTGTTATAGATTTTTATCTACATATTTCAGGTTGCTAGTGGTCGATGAAAATAATTTTTTTTTAATTTTTGAAAAATCAAAGGAATCTTGTTTATTTATTTATTTCTATAATTTTGTTTATATATTTATTTATTTATTCGCTGTCTTAAATAAGAATTCAATACTTTTACAAAATTGTTTATCTCAAAAATCTTTTATGAGTGGCTCCTTTTTTGCATCGGAATATTTTTTTTTTATATAATAGTCAGCATGTTTGCATCACAATTTCATCAATGTCAAAATTATACAGGATATAATCCTGCCAAAATATAAAAAAAATGGTTATAACATAATTTATTTAATTTTTTACAGTTACAAAAAATTATTCTCATCAACCTCTAGCAACCTAAAAAATATATAGATAAAAATCTATAAAAATGTCAGAAGATAGGCACAACGAATGGTAAGAGAATTGCCAAGTTTCAAATTTTTCCGACCGCTATTGCATTCATACTAAAATCATTTGCTATTTGATTAAAAAATTAAAAAAGAAAATTATTTTCATCGACCACTAGCAACCTGAAATATGTAGATAAAAATCTATAAAAATTTCAGAAGATAGGTATAACTATAGGTAAGAGAATTGCCAAGTTTCAAATTTTTCCGATCGTTATTGCATTCATACTAAAATCATTTGCAATTTGATTTTAATAGGAAAATTCAAGTGCTCTGCGGCACGTGTTAAAATTAAGATAGGAAGCTGCGCTTTTGCACAGATTTTTTTTATTTATTTTGAGCCTTCCGAACCGTTTGAGCAGTCAAAATTCAAAATTACCCTTTTTAAGGACCACTCTAATAAATATATACATATATATATGCAGGGTGTATCATTTTAAGTGATTCAGCTGAATATCTCTTAAAGTAAAAGAGATTGGAAAAATTGTTTCAGACAATAGTTTTATGGTTCCGAGAGAGGCAGAAGTTGGCCACATCAGTGTAATTGTAGGTGGCGCCACTTTCTAGACTTCTGCATGGCGGCCATTTTTTCAATTAGCAGTCGATTTTTTGTTCCATTGAATATTGTAGCTGGCATTGAGACGAATACAACGGTTTTTTATTTTTTGAAATAGGATCATTTTTCATTGAATTACAGTGTTCCAAAGTTTACAATTCAAGTAAAAAGCTTCCACCCCCACGCAGTGTACGTATTTTGTGACTCCAAACCGCCCTCTCTCTCTCACTCTTTCTCTCTCTCTCTCTCTCTCTCTCTCTCTCTCTCTCTCTCTCTCTCTGTGTGTGTGTGTGTGTGTGTGTGTGTGTGTGCATGCCTGTGCGCGCGCGCGTGTTCGTGCGTGTGTGTGTGTGTTGTTCCTATCCGTTGTCTGGACTGATTCTGTTTGATGGTTAACCAGCTCCAGACCGCTTGACACACATTTTTCCGTGCTCAGAATTACCCAGGATGAACGACGTGGACGTGACGGGGCTTTCATCTCTATGGGGTGCTTTATTTACATGAGTCCCCTTGCCTCTCACGATTCGGGGTGCTTGATTTACCGATGAAGCTATGTTCCATCATAACGGCCAATTAAATAGGCACAATTCACATTATTGGTCGCCTATAAATCCTCATTGGACTCACATGGTTGACAATCAACACAGGTGGACTCTTCATGTATGGTGTGGAATAATTAATGGTTATTTGATAGGACCTTACTTTTTTGAAGACAATTTAACAGTGCAAGATACCTTGCATTTTTGCAAAATAAATTACCAGGTCTTTTAGAAGAGGTTGATCTCGACACTCGTCAAAGAATGTGGTGGCAACAAGATGGAGCACCGCCTCACTCGGCTCGAATAGTCACCGCTTACCTTAATGAAGTGTACCATGAAAAATGGATAGGCAGATTTGGCCCTACAAAGTGGCCTCCACGTTCTCCAGATTTAACTTCACCAGATTTTTACTTGTGGGGTTATTTGAAAATGTAGTGTACAAAGAAGTTCCGACAACTCGAGAGGATATGAAAAAACAGAATAAAAAAAACCTGCAATAATATTCCTCGGCAAGTTTTGTTGTCTACCATTACAATTTTTCAGAAACGGCTCCGTCTATGTTTACAACAGAATGGTAGTGTATTCGAACATTTATTAAATGGATAAATTTAATAATGAGCGCTTCTAAGCCTGGTATCCGTCACACGCACACACGTACACACATGAGCGGCAAGGAGTCTTACGTAAAACAAACACCCCGAAGTGAGAGGCAAGGAGACTCACGTTAAACAAGCACCCCGAATCGTGAGAGGCAAGGGGACTCACGTAAATCAAGCACCCCGAATCGTGAGAGGCAAGGGGACTCACGTAAATCAAGCACCACGAATCGTGAGAGGCAAGGGGACTCACGTAAATCAAGCACCCCGAATCGTGAGAGGCAAAAGGACTCACGTAAATCAAGCACCCCGAATCGTGAGAGGCAAGGGGACTCATGTAAATAAAGCACCCCATAGGGATAAAAGCCCCGTCACGTCCACGTCGTTCATCCTGGGTAATTCTGAGCACGGGAAAATGTGTGTCAAGCGGTCTGGAGCTGGTTAACCATCAAACAGAATCAGTCCAGACAACGGATAGGAACAACACACACACACACGCACGAACACGCGCGCGCGCACAGGCATGCACACACACACACACACACACACACACACACACACACACACACACACACACACACACACACACACACACAGAGAGAGAGAGAGAGAAAGAGTGAGAGAGAGAGGGCGGTTTGGAGTCACAAAATACGTACACTGCGTGGGGGTGGAAGCTTTTTACTTAAATTGTAAACTTTGGAACACTGTAATTCAATGAAAAATGATCTTATTTCAAAAAATAAAAAACCGTTGTATTCGTCTCAATGCCAGCTACAATATTCAATGGAACAAAAAATCGACTGCCAATTGAAAAAATGGCCGCCATGCAGAAGTCTAGAAAGTGGCGCCACCTACAATTACACTGATGTGGCCAACTTCTGCCTCTCTCGGAACCATAAAACTATTGTCTGAAACAATTTTTTCCAATCTCTTTTAATTTAAGAGATATTCAGCTGAATCACTTAAAATGATACACTGTATATATATAT